>JAMQGT020005986.1:0-38732 GCA_024447675.2 Pterophyllum scalare
AGTTACTTCACTGACATACAGACCTTGTGACACTTTGATATTAGCTGGAAAATGGCATTAAGAAGTGCATGTTTTCCTAAAAACATTTTTTAAGTTTCAGTGGGTGAGAGTATTTCATTTGTATAGCACTTTGAACAATTCCCCCCAATTTTGTGAAAAAGTGAAAGAAAATAACAGCTGTAAAGAAGCTTCATGCTCTTACAGTACTATCCCCCACACAGTGCACTGAGTATGTTTGCCTCCGAGCTGCTTGGTTCCTGTTTCACAAAGGACTGTACACATGTAAGTGGTCTTTACAGGCCAAAAGTACAACACCGTATGAATAAACTGCGCTTGTTGTTTTCAGCACTAGTCCCAAAATAGAGTACTCTTCATCAGAAGCAGCCATGCAGCCTGAAGCATATCCAAATAGAAATTCTTATTTTAATTATTTAGTTATTATAGTTATGTTTCATGCACGTTTTTGTCTCCCCAGTTTGGTCAAAGTAGCTTTGAGCAAATTGATTATACAGTGGGACATCTTCATAAAATTCAAGGTCGCAGCTTTGCAAATACTCCAAGTGAAGTATCTGGGTGAAGTATCTCCAGAAAACAAGGGTTGAGATTTAGACTTTCAAATGTCATGGTGATTGTTATTGCAATGCTTCAAATCTGAATCTGCAATGTCTTAAGTTTCTTAATTATTCATAATTTCAAGAGCACTGTCACGTTTGACACGAACAATCCCAATTCCAAAAAATAGCTGATACGGTGTGTAAAATGTGCATAAAAGCAGAATGCAATGATTTCCTCATAAACCCAAATATTATTCACAATAGAATGTTGAAAACATGTCTGATATTTAAACTGATAAAATCTACTATTTGGGCCTTGTTTATTACCTAGTAGCATCCCCTCTTCTTTTACCAACAGTCCATCTGGAAACTCAGGAGACCAGTTGCTGGACTTTTGCGAGCGGAATGTTGTCTCATTCTTGTGTGATCTAAGATTCTCGCTGGTTCTTCCTTGTCATCTTTTACATATCATGATGCACCAAATGTGTTCAGGCAGGTCAGGCATCTGGATTGGAGTACTGTATATGTTGTTCTAAAACGTGTATATACCTTTCAGCACTGATGGTGCTTTTCCAGATGAGAAAGCTGCCAATTCCATAGTCACCGATGTACCCCCATTTCATCAGAGATACAGGCTTCTGAACTGAGTGCTGATAAAAAAAGTCAGTCCCTCTCATCTTTAGTCTGAAAGATGGAACATCTATGTTTTCTGGCTAGGATGCCTCCTATGTAAGGTGTTTTGGACAGGTCCTACTGGGAGGAGACCCCAGAGAGATTCTGGAGAGATTCTGTCTCTCATTTGACTTGAGAAGGCCTTGGTGACCACCCAGATCAGCTGGAGGAGGTGGCCAGGGAGAGGGAGGTCTGGTGTGTCTGTGCTTAGATTGCTGCCACCGTGACCTGAGCCTGGATAAGTGCCAGAAAATGGCTGGATGGCTGGAATATTTTTCTGAAATTATTCCACAATTTGTAGATGTAGTGTTTTGCAGATTTTGCAAAACATCTGCACATCTTTACTCCTGAGAAACTCTGCCTCTCTAAGATGCTCTTTTTATACCTAGTAATGTTAATGATCTGTCTGACCTTTTTCAGACATGATGCTAAAATCAAATTATTGCATTTTCTTTTGTTCTTTTTTTTCCTATTTTTTTTTTTTTTTACATTTTACACAGTGTCCCAACTTTTTTTTGGAATTGGGGTTGTACAAGAGGTATAAATTAAAATCTAGTTCTGATGTCTGGGTTTGCAAAGTTTGGCTCCCAAATTTTTGTTGATGCACAGAATGAAAGGCTCAACATTAGGGGTAAACAAACACTAAGCAACATTACTGAAAATATTACTGAGGAGTCCAAATAAATATGCAAACATATAAGGCATGTTGAATTTATTTCCCCTGCACCCACATGTGAAAATCCAAACAAATAAATAAACACACAAACAAGTACACAAAAATAATATTACAATACAAACATAGCATACTGTATTCCCACACTTTTATGCAAAACAGACGCTCAGAATTACAGACGCAGTGCAAAAGGACAAGTTTTCCCAAAAGCAATGTCTGAAATATTTCCTCTAATTGATTTTGAATAAGGTTATTGTTTTGTGAGGAATGTTCCAACACTGCTACTGCATAACAACAGCTTGTTTTGCAGAAGACACAGCCAAGAGGCTTGACTTTGTGAGGTACACTAAGAGACAAATGTGCCAGATTTGGTGGACAAAGTATTGTTTTTATACCTTTTTTCCTGACAGCTACAGAGACAATAGTATTATAGAGAAGCAGAGGAAGAAGGTACAGGAAACGTCCAGTCAGACATGCACAACATGCAGCTGTTGTGTGCATGCAGGAGAATTATATTTATCATATTCATTAATACAGAAAACAATGTCTGATTATTGAAGTGCTACATTTTTTAACCTTCAAAAGGCTTTTATTTTTTATTTTTATTTTTTTAGAATAAAGTTAAACAGAGTTCTTTCTATACAAGCTTCGGATGCAAAATTAAAATTCAACATGAAAGCCAAAGAAATAAAAAAACAAAACAAAATAAAACAACAATAAAATCAGTATTCACAGCATAACAATTCTTCAATCATACGATATGTGTAAAGTCACTATATACAAAAATAATATAAATACAGCATCTGAAACGAATAGAATTGTAAATAAGGATCACCCTTTCAATCAAGCAAAGCTACATCTCAGGGAGTGCACTATGTACTGTCCCAGTGTAGACTGTACTTGCCCCAGTTACACACAGAGGCTTGATGACACCCACTAGCACAGCTGACAGTTAATAAATGCCAAAAAGCAAACAAACAAATTGTGCACACATGCTGCAAAGCTTTTTGTTAGCAGAGGTCATAACAATATTTAAACAGCAGAGGGAGATATTTGCTCATCGGAATGACTTTACTAAGTTACACAGACATGCTACTGTTCAGTCTACATGACACATCTGATCTTAAAAATGAAAGCAAATGAGTAAAATCACAGTCCTCTGTTTTAAAGAATATTTTAAGATTTTTAATTAGTTTTTATATAAAACTTTGCGTTGCAAATTTTCAATTTGGGAATGGGGGAAATTGACCTACACTAGTGGAAGGCACTGAATAAATGATTTAATTTTTTTTTCCATTCATGTGTACTTAAAAAAAAGCTTCAACCAATCAAACAAATATAGAATTGTTTCATCAAGGGAAAAATCTATATTCATCAAAATATAATCACATTTTGTGTTTCATTTTAGTCTTTCTACATTACATTTGAAGGCTTAAAGGCGCTGTGACGCGCTCAGCCCACTGACGATGCATAGTGGCTTAAGGAGTCACTCCTGGCAAGAGCAACGCATGCTAAGCAGAGGATCAGGGGTCAGGATGAAGGCAATTTAGACAGTTACATCCCAAGCTGAATTCATGCAAGTTTTATGCAGTGACCCTCATAAGAGAAAGCATTTTAAGGGTCTTGCTCCAGGACACGGCACAGAAAATGCACAGGCAACAGAACACAGACAATAGTACAGAGACACAAGCTCAAACATCTCTCTGTCACACTATCTGTATATGCTACATCTCTGTTACTTCCCCTGTACTTCCTCCATCAACTCCATTCTCTCACCCTCTCCTGCACTCTCAGGCTGTCTGAGAAAGTGTTATGCCACGTGCACCACACAGTGACATGTTTTTTCCTCGAAACCCTCATACAATGCAACCTCTCTTTCTTCCTGAAGACAATCAATCTTACAACCCTTGTTCTTATAGTCCCCCTTTCTCTTGTAAAGCTCTCAAATGTGTTTGACTGTCCTCATATATTGATACCCGTCACTTCAGACCAAATCTCATTCTGTTTCCAAGTCACTCTCAAAACTCTTCTACCAACTTTCTGTTGACTTATGAGATCACATGGGCATTTCGCCCTTTGGGGGTCCAGGTTCAGCAGGCTCCCACAGGCCACAAGCAGCTGTAACTCAGGCGGGAAGCCTGGGCTCTATCTTCAGAGAGAGATCGTACAGTGTATCCTCATCCATGATCAGAGTCTTATCCAAAAGGTATTGGGTCACCTAGGCCAAAAACAAATGCAGATGACAGGCATGATTCATATTAGCAACCTATTTCTACAGCTATGGCTGTAAATTATTTTCAATTAAAGAGTGAGATGTTTTTAAATATGATCTCCATATTGGTCTTTAGAAGGCTCTGCAGGAAATAAAGCAAAATGATCAATAAATGCAAATAAGACATTTATTAAAACATTTTGACAAATTCATGCTTAATTTAGACCTCACACTCAACCTCAGAATAACTAATCTGTTTTCTGATTGGTCAGGCTAATAGCTGCAAGCATCAGAAAAAAGTCAGTAGATGTTTGAGAGTTGAGTATGTTACAGCAGAAACAGAAGACTGGGTAATTTGGGATGGCTTCTGCTGTTCCATGGATACTTTTCTTTAAAAGATTACCCATATATCAAAGAGATTTTCAGTAATCCTCTCAGAACAAGAGCCAAGGCAAGCATACCCGTAAAGAATCTGTGCTGTCAAACCAAGTAAAACAATTTCACTTGTACAGAGTAGTTTCAAAGTTAAATAATAACACTTATGTTCTTTAGAAACAAAGGCAAAAATTTAAAAGTACCTTGGCTTGATGCTCTATTCTGTACGGTGTCTGCTGGAACTGTCGGATCTCTCTGATGATGTGGGATATCTAAATAAAATATGGAATTTAACTTAATCCTGAAAGTACACCTCGAGACAATCTGCTTTTGCACATTTATTTATACATGCCTACCATCCTCATTTTGGAGAAGTTAACAAGACCCTCCTCTGTAAAATTTGGTGTTCCTTCTTCAATAAAGGCCAAATCTGTTAGATACATTCCCAAGTATGGCACACAGGGGGGGTTGCAGCTGGAAAGAGAGATTGAAAGAGCATACAAATCAACATTCTTCCAAGTCAATAAAAAATAATAATTTTTTGATATGTATGATGTTATTTAAAAACAAATGCAACATCTCACTTTTTCAGGGTCTCCCTCAGATTTTTAAATCGGCCCTCTGAGGACACAGTCTTCTGCAGTTTGTCCATCAGGGCTTTAGTCTGGAAAAGACCACAAATATACATTTATAATTATTTAAATTCTAAAAGATGATAATGATAAAAAATGGCAAGATTTGATGCTCCAGCCCTGATTAGCATTGCTTGATGGGCAGATAGCCTGTCCATTGATCGGATGCCTATGGCTATAATTGATTTAGTGTTATCAGGATTAAGCAAAGAGCAGACAACAAACTTTACTGCTGAGTGCCCTTCAGCACTTGCCTTTTCTCTGAACCCTCTAATGGTATCAGTGTTAACATGAGAATTCCCATTTGTAAACATTTCAGACACTTTTTTTCCTTATCTTTTATGGTTAGATTAACTGTACAATTTATGTTTTTTAAACAAGGAGTTTAGGTTTTGCATGTAGAGAGGATTGATGAGGAATTATCCCACCTGTTTGCTGACTTTAGCCCAGGTCTTCTTCAGGCGATAGATGGCACTGCGATTGAGTGCAGATGTGATCTCTAGTACTCCGTTGTAGTTGTTCAGACAGCGACATATGTCTGCCACAGCAACCCATTTCTCAATGGAGTTGGCCCTCGAGCCCACGTCGGTATGGGTCATGATCTGTGATGCCACCAGGTTACTCATCTTCAAAAGTAAAAGAAAAGAGAATGTGGTTTAAGTGCTGGATCTTTGCAGAAGAGTCTGGGGGGGAAATGGTGCTTAAAGACAGAGGAAGAAGTTACATCATTGAAGTGTTGGCTCGTTTTCATGATGTACGGCGTCCTTTCGTTCTTATCAACCTTCATCCATCCCTGGCCCAGAAACTCTCTTAGAGAGAGAGGACAGAATACGTCCAAATGAGATCACACGCACTCAAGTATAGCAGAGTGTAAGTTACATTTTCTAATGCCTCTGACCGTAGAGGCATTAGAAAATGTATTCCCTAATCTTTCAAGTTGTAAAGTTAAAATAAGATTAGTTTTCTTTAATGTCCTTCTAAAAGCATGCCCAGTGCTCATAAAGGGGATTTAGGTCTGTTTGGCCTCGTGGATCACAGTGAGAGTGTCATGAGAGGACTGACTCATAAGGGATACTTCTGAAGACGATGTGATCCAGCAGAGTGATCTGTTCAGCCAGCTCCATCGCTGAGAGAGATTCAAAACACTCTGCCTTCGGACAGTCCGCCTACACACACACACACACACACACACACAGATTCAGAGACAAAGACAAAAAACAAATATTCACCCCAAACAGAAATAACAGTGAGATATAAATATCTAATAAAGAGATAGGCTGCGATAAACATGGTTTATGACATTTGACAGTCCCCTGGGTAACATCACTGTCAGCAGAGGGTATGTTTACCCCTTCTGCCCAGAGCACAGAACAGTGTGAATGACAGAGGCTTTTCACATCTTACAAAGCCAATATGTGTATTTGTTTGTGATGCCCAGAGATAATTAACCTAATCTAGGTAACTGGAAATGCTCCCGATTGTTCTGCCTGAAATTACCTGGCAGAAATCTTTATGACTTTGTAACTACATCAAATAGGCTAACACCATAAAATCAGGCCATCTTGTGGTTAGCCACACCAACACTCAATTAATCTGCAAAAACCAGATGTTTAAGTTATGTAGAAAATTTTGAATTTCTCTTTTTATACTGGAAATTACTGCTTACTTAATGCAATAGATTAAAAGCTGGCTCAGTTGCTCCCTTATAACTCAATATATTTGATTTGGCAGATATTTATGCTGGATGCCCTTCCAGACACAACCCCAAAGGGATTGGTGTCTCCTCCTGGTCTTGAATCAAGGACCATTTACATGTTAGGCAAATGTGTAAGCCAACACATTATGGAGTCACTATTAAAAGATGGCTAAATAAAACAATGTATTAAATAATTTCCTACTTGTTTTTTTTTTCAAGGACTCTACTAGAGTAGCTTTGTGTTGCAAAATAATTTCAAAATAATCCTTATTTATCTTATAGTGGGCATTGGTGCAGAACCTCTGTTCACCCACCTCCTAAAACAATCTGTTTTAGCTCCCTTCACTCTCCCTTTAAGTCAACTTTCTTCTGAGGCTGCTCTTTGCAGTGAGAAGGTTTGAACAGCATGTGGGCAGTGCTTCTGCGCCTACAGCCTGAGCTATTTGCCCAGGACGAACATATTGACGATACCTCCTCTCCACTCTTGGATATAGATCCAAGAGCAGAAACTGAGGGTTTAGAGCAGCTAAAGCCTGAACATTGGCTCGTAGGCATTAGTAATATCCGCACCCGTGTAACAGTGTGTATGTACACGACAGAAAACAGGGAAAAGCTTCATTTTCTCACCATCTGTAAGATGTCTTCTATCCTCAGTTGGGCATCTTCTTGGTCATCTTGAGAAAGGGCACTATCAGACAGAATAGAGGAGACAGTGCTTCATGACAATGCTGCTTGTTTGCGTAAAGGCATGTTTTTGTGTGTGTTTGAGTTTGTGCTGTACCTTAGTATGTTGGCAGTAGCTTTCCTCTCCTGAGGCAGAAGGTCCGGATCTCTCAGCACTTCCTCCAGAAGACAGATCACTGACATCTTAAGCTCCCCATTCATCTCAAAGTCCTAAACACAAACAAATGCATGTTTACAGTTGAAAGGACTGGATAGTAACAGTAGCCCAAACCTAAGTCTGATTTAAACTAAACCCATCTCTTAACCAAAGTCTAATAAAAATTTTAAAAAAAATAAAATCTATGGATTAAATGAAAAGTGTAAAATTCCAATTGGGCCTTACAAAGATAGAAGTAGTTAGTGGTGAAAATGTCCTCTATATATGTTATATTTCATTACAATTGGGGATATAATATGGAAGTTTGTTTTTGCAATTAGTAGTATGCAAAGTTACCTGTCTCGCTCTGCACCGAAACAACTCCTGTGGCACCAGGATGCTCTTCTTTCAGTTACTGTGTTTTTAAGGCTGAAGGCTCGGCTCATCTGGAGCCTTCAGATGCTTGATTCAGGGGAATGTGAAGGCTGGGTTTTTACTTTGTTCCTCGTGGAGGATTTAGGTCAGTTTGGTGAACTCTGCATTTTTTCTACTATTTGGAGGCAAAACCTGCACGCTTCAGCTATGTACCCATCACATTTAATTCAATATTTTAGTAACTACTATTCATACTTATGGATACTTTCTATCGATACATTCTTTATACACCTATGACTATTGGGACCATTTTCCATTTATTTAGTTTTAGTTTGTGTTAAAATTAATGCTTCCAACAATCTAGTATGAAGACACATGTTTTAACCAGTTCATGCATTACTTTCAGGTTAGGCTTTGCTGCTTTTTTGCTACCCAGTTTTACAACTAGGTACATATGCTTCTTTTTTCTTTTTTTTTACTCAAATTGCTATTTCAGTTTTTTTTAATCAGCCAAGCTATCTCGTAGAAGTACTTCCTGGGGCACAAGTATCCCTACTTAACAATCACTTGCATAATAAGAGAAATGGATGAATTGCATTTAATGAAGCCTGTGGTTCAGCTGAGGTTTAATGTACTCTAAGATATCAAAGAGACAGCTACCAGTGTACAGAATGGCAAAATAATTGATTATATATCTCATTAGATATATCATTAACTGATTGAAGAACATTAGACTTTTACATCCTCTCTAAACTCCAGGTGATCCTATTTTCTCAGTTAGTATCTTTCTCTCAAGTCTGCACACAACAGCATTGCCACCTGACCAATCATCAGTCACTGCTGTATGATGCTTCTTCCAACTCTCCATTCCTCTTTCAGTCCTTACAGTCTTTTCACCTTCATGTCCTGCAGTTTTCGGCTTTACTCCCACCTCAATTTAACTCCTGTTTAAAGGTCAGTTTTAACAAGCTCTTTCTGTTCTTTGGCCCTCTAAAAAAACTGTGGGTATATGTATGCGTGTACGTCTTTGTGCTTGCCTGTGTGTTAATAAGCTGACTAAAGCTGGCCTGTCATCACAGCATTTTGTATTATCGAAGAAAAAATACATAAAACATATCGATGCAGTTAGATTGTAAAGATCCCTGCAGGGAGTCAGGCAATTACCCTGATGTTCAATTCATTAGAGGCTGGCTGTTTAGTACGGGTAGGCAGGCTGGGGCAGCTGACCACTTAAAATAATATTTGGTGTGTGTTTGTGCACAGTTTGCTGTTTACATGATCAAGTGAGAGCAGTGGAGCAGAGAGAGAATGTATAAGTCACCTGTTTTAATGAGACCACAGACTTGATCACCCCAGCAAAACAGACCAACACACAACATCCACAGAAAGTGGTGAGTACAGACAGACCTGTGAATGTTTGGAGACCCAGTGGCGCAGCACGTTGAGAACTCTATTAGTTGCAGCTCGGCGGATGATGAACTCTTTGTCGCAGGTTCTTTCAGAGTTAGTAAACACTGGATGGAAAATTAAAAATAAATGAAATCAAATTTTTTAATAATAAAGCATCATATGAACAATATTGTAAAAGGCCATGATTACAGAAACTGAGGTATGGATCATACACTGACCAGATCGTTTTACTAGGTCTTTTACATTAAGTAATTCGTATAAAAACTTTTCATAGCATAGTGTTAAATAACACAGCATAAATTAAATGGGACAGTTTCTGCAATTACTTAGTTTTTAAGACTAGTACACACACACACAGTCAAAAGTATTCGCTTCGTCTGCCTTCAAAGGCACATGAACTTGAGTGACATCCCATTCTTAATCCATAGGATTTAATATGATGTTGGGCAACCTTTGAAGGTATAACAGCATCAGCTCTTCTGGGAGGGCTTTCCACAAGGTTTAAGAGTGTTTATGGGAATTTTTGACCATTCTTCCAGGAGCACATTTGTGAGGTCAGACACTGAGGTTGGACAAGAACGCCTGGCTCACAGTCTCCGCTCTAATTCATCCCAAAGGTGTTCTATAAGATTGAGGTCAGGACTCTGTGCAGGACAGTCAAGTTCTTCCACACCAAACTCGCTTATCCATGTCTTTATGCACCTGCTTTCTGCACTGGTGTGCAGTCATGTTGGAACAGGAAGGGGCCATCCCCAATCTGTTCCCACAAAGTTGGGGGCATGCAATTGTCTAAAATGTCTCCATATACTGAAGCATTAAGAGTTACTGTCACTGGAACTAAGGAGCCAAGCCCAACTCCTGAAAAATAACCCCACACCACAATTCCCCACCACCCCCGACATCCAGTTTTCTGTTGTGTCTCGATTTGGGTTTTACTTCCTTACTGCTGATTGTCCTGATTGTCTACACCTGTGTCTCATTCCCCCAGCTGTGCCTTATCCTTAATCAGCCTCATTTGTTTTGGCTGAAGAAAGCCCAGACAAAAGTCCAAAATAGAAACTAAACAATGTCCAAGATACAAAATAACAAAATCCAGGCAAAACAAAGAAACACATGGGGAACACTAGCTGTGTCTTTTCCTTCATCCTTTGTCATGTCAAAAGATGAATGAAAAGACACAGCTAGTTAGAAGACACACTGATGGCAATCAAGGAAACTAGTGGGGAATGAGGAAAAGTTGAAACTAATTAAGGGTAACAAGACAAGGGGAAGTAAAACTAGTAAAAGAAAAAAAAGACACCAGAAATACACAAAATAAAACAAGAACAACCTAAACATAGAGACAAGACCATAACACACTAAAACTTGACATAAAAGAGCATAGGAGAAGAAAGGTAGGAAAAAATATTTTAAGCAACCATACTAGATAAACACTAACCAGGGAGGTTGCTGGCTGTCTCTAGCATGAAGTTGGTTGTAAAGAGGTATAGAGCACTGCACCGAGAACCTTCTTGCTTTGGTCACTAGCAGGTAGCTGCAGTCGCTCATAGTTTGGTTGGAAGGTGCCGAATTGTCAGCAAACACTTGCCAGCTACTCGCTTAGCAGTGGTGAAAATGTGAATAGTACAATGCAACCTTTGCTGGTCTGCTGCAACAGCAGTAAGGCTACCACAGCAATTTGTGACAAAAAACAGTGCCAAGGAGGTGTTTGTTGGAGCACCCTGTTTGCAAATGATTTCACCCAGCAACCACTCACCAACCAGACAGAGAATACACATTTTTCCCTAGTTACTGGCAGTTGCCAAGGGGGTCACTGACCCCTCTCTAGGCCTGACTGATTTCTTAGTTGTTCTCTGTGTCTGAACTCCTGGTATATGTTGGGCTTTGGTTTGTTCTCTCTGAACTTCTGCATCCACCTCAATAAATTGGGTTGCTTTCTGTTAGTAAGTCTACCTCAAGCATTCTACATTTGGGTCCTAACCCCTACGCTCCACATAACCCGACACAGCCAAAGTAACCAAAATTTATTGAACTGCCACTGTAGTTTACATTAATGCAATTTATTTTATGACTTGGTCATATGTTATATATATGTTATATTTTAATCTTGTCACTATAAATACTACTCAGAAATTAAATGGCAACATAAAAGTTCCTGTCCAACCTTACAATACCTGTGTAACCTTTATAAACTGTAGCCTAGAGATATTGCTGTTTTAAGGAAATCAGATATAACTATTAATTATATATATATATATATATATATATATATATATATATATATACACACACACACACACACACACACACACATACAGACACACACACAAAACTGAGAAAATAAAATTGTATAACATCTGTGTGTATTACCATCATGAGATTATTATATTTTTGCGTTTCCCATTTTTATAAATTATTCACATTTACCTTGATTTTTAATTTTTTTTTAAATTTCATTTTGGCCTCTGCGGGATGTTTAATCACTTTGGCTGTGTGTATGTACCTGGAGGTGTACCATGTCCCGCTGCTGCTGTGGCAATAGCGAAGGCTGAAGCTGGAGAGACCGAACAGCGTGAGTTCTCCCCTGGCTGGACTGCAGTTGCACAATCACATAATTATCATCAATGGCAACAGTGGTGTTATCTTTTTTATACTGCTGTTATCATCCAGGGGAGGGAAAGCACGAACAAAACAATTTACTTTCGTTTAATAAAACATGATTACAATGGCCACTGATTAAAATAATTTTTTGCATTGTCTTATTGCTTTACCTGAATATAATCACTGTTTACTTTATACGTTTTCTTCTGTTGATAGAAAGCTCCCTTTTCTGAATTTACCTGAGTGAGCTTTGTTTGTGTAGGGCAACAAACACCCAAAGTATTAATGTTAAAAGACCTAGAACAATGTCAGAATGTTCAAAAGATAATCTTTAAATAACAGGCTATGTGTTATTAGGGTAGGGCGAGAGGGCTGTAATTTAAATGAACAGAGAATGCTGTTTCTAGACATGTTTTGCTAGCTCGCGTGTTTTACATCAGCCATCAACATTAGCATTTCTTATACGGTTTGTGACTTTGAAAGGAATAAAAAACAAATAAGAGTGAAATAAAGATGCAATAAAAATATCATCCAATCCCTGACAAACACTTGTTGGCTTTGCAAATGTCTTACTCGCAGTATAAACTTTCTTCAGTGTTATCCTGACAGTCAATGCACTGGGTCCACTTCACGAAAAACCATGCTGAGACTTACAGTTATACACATGCACTATAACAAACACATTTATGCCATTGTCTGGTATATGTATTTTGTATTTTGCAGCTGTGCTAATGATGTCAGCCACCAGGGTCAATGGTATTTGCCTAACTGTGTGGCTCTGCAAAGTAGCCCGTTAGTGCATACGGAGGATGCCTCTGGCTTTGTCGTTGTGGATTAATCATGAGTCACAAACAACACAAATACAGACGTATAAACAGCCTTACCAGGCTGTCTGTAGCGAAGGTGTCGAGGAGTGGAAGGAGAGCGACATGGAGACATATCTCCTGCTTCACTGCTCTGTGGAGATTCTGGGATGATTTTTTCTAGTGACACTGACTCCAGTACAGCTAGAAAAAAAAGGAAAAACAAAGTTCAAGATTAACGGTGGTGACCATGATGGTTATGGTTTCATTGGTGGCCATTATTTTTTGCTGTTTTACTAGACAAGAGACCCATTATACTTAAGTCAACAACCATGCAGAGATTACTCAGTACAGTAAAAGACACAGACAGTTCTGTTTATTACAGACCCTGTACAGTTTATGTATGTGGAAGTGTGCAAGTAAATCTTCAAGCAGATGTGGATATTCATGTATCCACTATACTATACTGTATGCATAGTACTTGGACACAAATTCTATTCAGTGTGAAACATCTACAAATCTACTCCAAACACATGCATCTAAGCATTGGCTGCATACTGCAAAAAAGCACAGACACACACTAATTCAAGTCTATCCCAGCATGTAGGCAGGCATTATAACCTGGATAATGAACCTAGATATGTTTTTGGCAATATAAATGATGCTGCTTCTTTTGCCTTTTTTTTTTGATTATGTCAGTATATATCCACTGTATGAACAAAAGTACTGAGCCACCTACACACTACACCTACAGTGGGGGAAATAACTATTTTCTCCCCTCATCGCAGAGAAAGGACAACAGAAAGATCAGCAGACATATAGGCAGTTGTGCATTAGCTGCAGGTACACACAACATGTACTGACTGATTAAGAGCCAAAGAAGCTGTGACAGTATGCAGACGAGGTGAAAGTGGCTCGATGGTACAAGTGCTAATGGGTCTTTGTCTCATTGCGAGTGGTTAGAAGCACATAAGCGTCTCACACACACACACATTTCATATACATATGCACATTCTGATGAGGGTCTGACTGAACCTGTGCTGCCTGAGATGCCCTGGCACTATACCTCTCCAGTCTGAGAGGGCTGTTTAACACTGCTATTAGAAGATCTGAGTCTGTGTGGTGGGAAGCCAGCTTAGCTGACTTAGGAACACAAATGCAAGGAGATAATGATGTCCTACCAGGCACTTGTTCTGCTCTTACAGAGAAGCACTTCACTCTGCCATTTGATTATTGACCTCCAGTTCTTCATAAACCTTATAATACACCAACAACTGTTTAAATATATAAGTTTAGTTGTAGTGCATATATAGATAATACACCTAAACAACAAACACAGTATAGCACACACACAACAGCATGTGCCCTATGGTATTCATAATAAAGAAGCAGCAAAGGTTAAATCACATGTTTTTACACACTAGACTACAGGTATAATAATCTGCTGGTGCTTCACTAATACCTCCAAAATGTGAAATAGTGCTTGCATTAAGAAGACTTGGGAATACATCTTCAGTACATTTATTGTCAAGTACTGAAAGGTTACATTTAAAGATTTGTTTTCTCTGGGTGCTCTGGTTTCCTCCCACAGTCCAAAGACATGCACTTAGTGGTGTTAGGTTAATTGGTGATTCTAAATTGCTCATAGGTGTGAATGTGAGTGTGAATGGTTGTCTGTCTCTCTCTGTTAGCCCTGCGACAGGCTGGCAGCCTTTCCAGGGTGTGCCTAAGTCAGCTATGACATTTGGGATAGAATCCAGCCCCCCCCAACGACCCTGAAAAGGATAAGCAGAAGAGAATGGATAGATGTTTTGAAAATTGTAAATGTGGAAACTATAAAGTACCTCTGCGAATGCTCCGTCGCAGTTTCCCACAGAAGGGGTCAATTCTGGGCACCTCCTCCCCCTCTGCAGGTGAGCAGGGACTCTGGTCAGGTGATGAGGGAATGGGAGGAACTTGGTCCTGTGTTGGCTTGGAATTGTTGGGTGGAGGAGAGGTGGAAGAGGGAGGAGGAGGAGGAGAGGAAGTAGTTGGTGTTGGGGTCTGAGGTGTCTGGGCAGATGTAGGGCTACTGCCAGCAGACTGGGAAGTGTTGTGATTGACAGTGGAGTTGGACAAAGGACTGGTGAGGTCAAGGCCCCCAACTCTGGCGGTGATGGGGGAGTGGAGTGACAGCTTTCGAGTTCGGACGGGGGAGGAGGTGCGGGATGGGATGGACAGCGGAGGAGGAGAGGAGAACTTGCGGCAGAGACGAGGAGATTTGTCATTCATGTGGTCCACGCCTCTGTTATTTTGATTTGTGGCGAAAAACAACTCCAAAGACCTAAAAGGGAACATATATATTAGCAAAAATAATGAAATAGTTACAAAAAAAGAAAAATAATTTCAGGGAAAAGAAGAAAAGGAAAAAGACATCTGGAGTTGCATCAGCTCAAAACAAAAGTGCTGGTCTCTGTAAAACTTTCATTAGCAAAAGGATTTTGTTAGTTTTCCTGTACTGGAGATAAGTGTCTCATTTAGAGGCAGAATCCAATAACCCTGCGTGTTTTCATAACTCATAAAGGAGAAAAGCGTGGCTCGGGAAAGAATTTAAATTTTACAGTGCACTGAGTAAGCTTGAGGCACACGGTGCTAAATTTGGGACATTTAGCTATTGCGGTTATCCAGAGTGACTTATAATGAGTGGGCACATACAGTGCAGTCAGAATTTATTAAAACAGTGACACAATTTTCATTGCGATACATCTATCTCCACTACACGGAGCTCAAAATAAAGCAACATCCTTGAGGTTACCCTGGTGCTTTAATATCCAAATATTTACATTCAGATCACATAAACAGTATAGGAATTTTATATCTTTGTATGCATGATTCACCACTTTCAGAGAACAGGCTGGGCAAGTTAACTTAATGCTGCACTTATTATGCTGAACCCACAGGGACTGATCATAAGACTGTGCACTCCTCCTTAGCACTAAGACGCTTTATGGCATTTATCTAGTAGCTGCTTTCTTTTTATGGCCTGGAACTGCTTGGGTTTAGTCTCACTGCTGCTATCACTGATAGTTTCAGGTATCGGTTTGTAATGAAGAAAGTATATTAAAACCAGTGGCCACAGTGAGAGATTAGTTGGTGAACGAACTTTAAAATGATCATTTAGAAAAACCTGCTTTAAATTGTGGTGGTAGTGGTTACCAAAACAGAGCTCTGTGTCTGTGTCTAGGGTTTACCAGTTTTTGATTTTAGGGAAGGTAAGGTGACTGATTTGGGCATTTGCAAAAATATAGTTATATAAATGTCTCCAGTTGTTAGGATCATTGCTCCTGTCCCCTCTCCTAAAATTGGGATACGGTGTTGGGCTAAAACTATAATGTGAATATCACACACTATGATTTTAGTACTTGATTATGTGCTTTATATGGCAAACATCACAGTGAACAAAAATGTGTTCTGAAAAAAAAAATCATCTTTTATTACAGATTTTCAACATTTAAATGCTTTATTTAGCAGGCAATGAAAGCGTGTAAAAGCTTTAATCAACAAGCATTTTGGTTATCCATTTTACGATGACATTTACGCTACTAAAAGACTCGTGTGTACAGAGCTACATCAAGAAGGAAGTAATCATGCATAGATAAACACGCTCACAGTCATCATTTATTCACACAAATCTGTTATTCAGCAGGAAATAGAAGAACAAATTGCAACCCGGATAGAAAGAGGAGGGAGAGAAATTATAGGGGCATAAGGGAAGAAAAGATACATAAAAAGCAGAGGCTATGGATACCAAAGAACTTTGAAGCAGGGAGAAGAAAAAAGAGGACACAAGCAGCAGAAGATGACTGACTGAAGAAGAGCAAGAGGGATGAATGTGGTTAAAAGAGAAAAAAAGGCCGAAGGAAGTGACGTTTCTGTGATAAAACATGCCACAAATCAGCTGAAGATTTAAGAAAATCGTTTCCTATTTTCTCCCATTCCTATCTTCATATTGTCGATCTAAGACTGGTGGAATCACAACCCCTGTGAGTTGTTCATATGAAGAGCTACACAGGCAAAGTACAGGGGAAAAGGCATGCTTCAGTTAAGTATCATAGCAAGGCCAGAAGAAAAGAAGAACAAGCAGGAAAGTAGGACAGAGACAGCAAGAAGGAAGACAGAGAGAGAAGACTCAGTTACTTGGACTGATCCATGGCAATCTTCTTGATCTTCAGACTGTAGTCAGGACAAATGGGTGAGATGGACAGACGGTCAAATGAGTGGTACTGCATCCTGTAGCTGGAGGGGATATGAAGAAACAAGGGACATGGATGATACAAAGCGTAACAGAGATAGAAGATGGTTTTAGGGAAGCTTATTGAGGGATGATAAACAAATCTCTAAGAAGAGGAAAGGTGCGTTTGAGCGAGGGGGCAGACAGTGTGTGAATCAGAGGTCAGCACATGACCACATGGGAGAAAAATCCAGAGCAAAAACAGAAAGCTGGGTTTCTGTCTGTCTGTCCTCTGTTAGTAGTTCAGGATGAGATGTATGGATCCACAGACTCTGCATCATATTCTTTAATCTAGAAAAAAAACAGCAAATTAACTAACCTAAGCAAAAAAAAATGAGGCTTCAAGATGCAGGTCCTCAAACAAGACTTCATGGTGGGTTGGACATAAATCAAACTCATGGACAAAGCATTTAATGATGGAATTAGATGAGAAATTAAAGGAAAAGTATTATTAGAATTGACTCTCTGATTCCCATGAATCTCTGCATAAATTTTCCTAGTAAATCCATCCACTTGTTGATGTGAAAAGTAGGCCAACCACCCTAAAGCCATTTACTAGCATCACTAAAAAGCACCAAAATAATAATAATAATAATAAAAAAAAGCAACTGTGATGCAAAATTGATGTCCTCTTTACAAACCTTCTTTTGTACAGTCTCTCTGGAGAATAAAGGAGAGAAAAAAAAAGAAAGAAATATGCTCGCCCCACACACTGTAGTTCCTGCACCCCTCTGGTCCCTGGATGTCCCACTCCTTTTCTCTTCCCATGAAGGAAGCCACATGCCACGGGGAGTTAGGCATTACATACAAAACCTGCCCCTTGGGCAGAGAAAAAGGCAGAGCTTTTCCAGTTGAAAAGCTAATTTAAGTAAAGCTGTGGAAGGAATATAAACAGACAATTATGATGCAGCCAGGGCCCTAATAAGGGGGGGGACGTTTCATCTGACACGCAAAATATTCCCACGACTGTGCCAAAAACGTTGAAGCATCTGTTCTGCCGGCCTCCAAACACAGGCTACTATGTATTTCAGTCGGTATGTGTTTAACCTTGTGGAAAGACGTGGAAGCTGCTTGCTGCTTCCAAAACACTGACCCACATCTGACTACATCAAGGAAGCTAATAAAAAACTCTCAGAACACCCATGTAATGGCAATATACATGATTGTGTGTGTCTGTGTTTGTAAGGGCACAAATACTGGCACAAATAAATGTGTGCATGTTTTTAAAGATTTTATGGAGCTCAAACCCGTAAAGACTATTTCTCTGAGGATTTATGAGGTGCTTTAACTTCCACGGCAGCGATGAGTGCGTACAGGATATGCATTCTGTCTGTGCTTGTGAATGGATATTTGCATGTGTGAATGGTAAGACCTGATAGGTATGGAGGAGAAAGGCTTCTTGTAGATGTCAGCCAGTTTGTCCATGACCACTGTTGCTGTGGTGAAGATCCTGTATGTGTGCAGGAAGGTGTTGAGGAAGTCTATGGAGAGGAAGCGCAGGTCGGTCAGTCTCTCCAGCAGCCGCTCCACGCTGGCATAGCGGATCTGGGGGACCTTGCAGGAGTTGAGCGTCTTGCTGAAGCAAATGTCAACATCATCTTTATGGAGACGCACATCGGATCTGATGGATACACACGTACACACATACACAAACACAACCAAGCATGGGTGACTGCTATGTTGCTAAGCTATGCAGAGGTTATGAAAGTAGCTGAGCAAAAACAGCCAAGAAAGATCAAAATTAATATATAATCCACGTAAAATCCACAGAGAAATGACAAAAATAAGGAAATACTGTCAAGCAGATTTCAGCAACAGCATAAATAAAAAGGAAACAAGCATAAAACAGCTATTTACCATCGACCATATTTTTAACCCAGGTATGCCAGCAGCTTATGTTCTGCCACATGTGCTGTTTCTCTTCACACACACACAAAAATACTTACTTTATCATATGAGGCACAGTGACTTTAGAGTTTTCCTCAAACACGCTGGTCATCAAGCCATTACAGCGAATATTATCGATGCACTAGTAAAAGAAAGCAAAACAAGAGAAAGATTTGCAAATTATTTTCATGTGTGCTAAATTATAGCAGCCAACGCAAATAATTGATGTAGCTGGCAGTGTTATAAAAAGGAATCTTTTTTTGTATCTCTGCTTTCCTCCTTTTTATTGAAAGTAAATACAGCAGACTCTTTGACATTGTTTCACTAGTCTGGTCGATAAGGCACTGAAAAATAAACCTGAATTAAAAACTGTCAATGTATTTTTTTTGTGTTGCCTGACTAGAATTAATCCAGTGTGACATGTTTGGTGTTACACTGTTTGTGAAGTACCGGGGAACTGAGCTGAACTCAGCCCTGGGGAACTGCACCACAGTCTGTGTTTACTTATCACTAAGCCTCCTCAATGCCCAGCAGAGACATGCTCTCTCTATTTGGAGGTCCTTGTTTTTTTTTGTGTGTTTGTCTGGGTGTATAGTTGCATGATTTATGTATTACCTGGCTAATATCACTAGTCCATGCAGCTTTCTCCTGCCGTGAAGGCGCCAGCAACACCACAGTAAAGGAAGATGAGTCTGATGGCTCTACGACGAGCTTAAAGTCCAGCTGACCAAACACCTGGCCACCAGCTTTTGCTGAGCGATAGATGAAAGAGAATTAGCTTTATAAACTACAACAGAATAGTTATTCACAATTACAGGAAGGATAAAATGCTTGAGCAGGCACGATCATACTTTACACACACATACACACTGAGGGTTAATTAAGCAGACCTGCTATATTCCCTCTACCCCGCACCCATCTCTAGAGGCTTGGGTGTAAAAAATGAAGAGTACACATGCATGTGTTTGTCCCAACACTTCGTGTGTGTGTAGATGTTTCATCAAGCTCCCTAATTGCAAAATGAAAGAAAAAATAATAGATCTGTAATGTTAAAAGATCAAAACCCGACATTTAAAGGGGTGAGGATCTGATAATTAAAGGGAAGTCATGGACACTTATCATCTGACACCTAATTAACCTCAACGAGTGGTAAAGGACCTAAATGAGCCAAGAGTCGCGCAAGTGTTGACAGGATGGGCATCGTACTTGATAGATGCAATGTACTTACACTCTTCATCATTAGCGTCTGGTTCCTCTATAAGTGTGCAGTCAATCAGGGACAAAACTCCTCCTTGCTGCAATAGTTTGAGAAAAATATGCACAACAATCTATTGGTATTTTGGATGAAAGTTAATATTGATTTATTTGCTGAGGTATACTGTAGATACAATACAAGGGAGACGCTGTTCTCACCTTAAGAAGGTGTAGTTTTCCTCCAGAGCTGCGTGTGCAAACAAGGAAGTGCTTGGTAAAGAGAAAACACTGCCTTTCCCCTTCCTTCTTCAGAGAGAGAGACCCCAGGCGGACTTTACTTAGCTTCCCTCGCTCCACTGACGGCAGCTGGATCAGAGACCCTGCGCAACCGGAGACACACAAGATGTTAACTGGCAGTAAGCTGACACATGTGTAGCATTTGCAATGCCACAAACGTAGACATGAAAACTGATGGTTTTGAATGCTTCTGAACCTATTTCATGCATGTTTTGGGTGCCTCAACCTGGCAGTGAAACAGGATTTAAAAAAGGAGAAAATCTTTCAAACAGACAAGTTTAGAGGCAAAAGTCTGTCTCTCTGGATTAAAAACAGACAGGAACCACGGATCAGTGAAACGTACTGTCAGAACTGGTGTCAGGACTTCACTTTGCGATCTGTGATTCCGCTACAGCAAAGAAAATCCTCTCTATTCTCTTCAGCAGTTGTAAGCAACTTGACATTTGTCTTCCACCTCCTTACCTCCATCTAACTTTATCTGCGTAATTTTGATTAAAAAGATTCATCTGAAACAGCAGCAAACGTTGCATATTCAGTTGCTGTACACAGTAATAATTCTATTATCTCTAGGTGAATACTGGCAAAAATATGGATGCGTCACTTCAATAGAATTACTTTAATGAAAAAAGCTTTTGCTTCAGGTCAGTGATGACAAATGAAACAAAATTTATGAAGTACATCTCAGATAAAACCAACCGAGAAGGACTTTTGTTTGATTGAAGACTTCTTGTTCTCCCGAAGAAACCACATACAGCATATACAGAAAGAAAGAAAGTTTTCACAGGACTTCATAGAATCCTGTGAAACAAATTTTCTGAATGACTTTATGAGTCTTTTGCATTACTGTGGAAGAGCTTTCCCCCGCTCTTCTTTACAATGTTGCTTACAATGTTATGCCGCAGCATTTCAGTTGGGTTGAGGTCTGGACTCTTTGATTCTTCTCTTTGCCATTCAGCAAACCTTAACAGTTGGCCTTATATTTGACTCTAGCATACTTTAGAATACAGAGGAGTTCGTGGTTGATTCAATAACTGTAAGGTACCCAGGTAATGTGGGGGCAAAACAAGCCTAAATCATAAACCCTTCACCACCATGCTGACATTTGCTACAAATGTTTGTGTTGTTACGCTGTGTTCGGTATTCACCAAATGTGGCCCTGTGCATTAAGGTGAAACATCTCCACTTTGGTCACATCTGTCCAGAACACACTGGTCCAGAAGTCTTGTTGTCTTGATGCAACTTTGCAGACCTAAGCAGCGTTGCCATGTTCTTTTTTAGAGAGGCTGTCTCCTGACAATCTTTCCAAACAAGCCATACTAGTCAATTTTTTTTTTTAACATTTAACATGCTAACTGAAGCTTGTTGTGTCTGAGACATAGGTTTTGAGGTTTTGCAACTAGTCGGAGCATTGCACAGTCTGACATTGGAGTGAATTTGCTGGGACGTCCAATCCTGGGAAGATTGTGTAATGTTTACACAAACTTGAATGCACCAGACAAGCAAACTGCCAAAATTAGGTGCAATTAGGGTGTCTTTAATTTTTCACAAGACTGCATAGAGTCTGGATAAGCAATATTATTATTAATTGGATCTCTTTATAAGCTTATTGCTGCAACCCTCCACAACAGTCCCAATTTCTCGCGTGGCCCCTTGGGAAAATTGCCCACTCCTGGCCTAGACTTTTTTTATGCTCAGACAAAAATATATCATTCAGTACCACAACCAATTTGTAGAACCACATTTAACTTTACAAGCTGACAGAGACACAAATCTTTCCCTCGTAGCTAATGCAATGACAGAGCTCCAGCTCCAATGATGAGGACTCACCCTGTCGGACGAAAGTCTGGCTGGTGTCCAGCAGGATGTCACAACCTTCCACTATCATCCTCTCTATCGCCAGGTTCTTTCTGATGTTTTCTGTGTCGCTCACCTCATCGTGCATTACTCTGGCCAGACAAAAAACACACAAGCTTATTCAGGATTTGATAATAAGATGTTTAAGTGAAGTAGATAGAACTGACACATACCTGGACAATTCCTCTAATTTGGACTTGGCAAATTCAAGACTCTTGCGCTCCACGTGTTCATGAGGGGTGTGGGCCAATAATTCATGCAAGGTAATGATGTAACGAGGAATCTTGTTGAAGGAAAGAACATAATAGCACATGGAGACAGGAATTGAGAAAAGCACATACGTTGAAATCATGTTACGGTATATTTGTGAATACAAAAGGGTGCTGGTGCTCATTATCTACCTGGAACATGGGGTATGTGAGGAAGGTCTCGAGCATTCTTCCCTCACAGGCAGCATTAGACTCGTACTGCTTTAGCAGCTTGTCAAAGTCTCTGTTCTGCTTACAGTTGGCCAAAACCTGCAGGCTGTACTGATGGTTACGCACAAACTCCTGGTAGATGTTTAGCATCGGCAGCAGGATGTCAAATAGGTCAGCTAGAAAAAAAACACACCCATATATGGACAGTGTGTAAGCTGTGCGAGGGTATTCTGACACCAGCAGTTTTTAAGTCACAATTTGTCTTGCTAGTAGCAACTAAAACTGTTACATGTTGCATGTTTACAGTTTAACAGAAGTTGACAAGCTTCCTAAATGCCCTTGTTGGAGTATTAGCTGTCAGTGTTGCTTTTGTGATTATTTGTGACTGTGGGCTAACTATTAGTTTTAGGTATTTTAGTATTTCTTCTTTTATTCTTCTGTACTTCTGTACATTTAGACACTTAATTACAGCTTTGTATGGCAATGTCATGGTGCCAGGTTTCTGCTTAGATTTTCATGGATATTCCTTCATGTGTTCATAGTTCTTAGTGTCTCCACTGTTTCCTCACTTTTGTCTTCCTCTGTTTTATCTGTGTATAAGTTCACTAGTCTCCCCAAACACTGAATAGAAGTTTATGGAAGACTCTCGAAACAGAAAAGCTGCCGGCTGTCTTACCCCTGCCTCCAAAGAGCTGATCAACAGCTAAACTGGGTAACATGAGCCAACTGTATTATTGCACTGGTGTGTCCTTTTGTGTGGTGGCAGATCATAGTAAAAATATGGGTAAATATATGTCTTTTTTTTATATCACAGTTAGCCTTATCCAGAACTTGAATTAGCACTTGTTTAAGTGTTCTACCACACAGCAGAGTTTGATGGTGTGACTCTCAGGATTGAGTTGCAAAAGAAATTTTAATGTTTTCTCAAAGTCACAAAATGTTTGATGTGGCTTTTATCAGCTTTGACTGAAGTAAATCAAAGTTAAAGATTTATGTAAATTTCAGCAACTGCATCAATGCCTGCCAAAGAGTGAAAGAATAATAATAAATAAAGAAAAAGCAAAATCATGGCTTCAGATGAAAATGAACTGTTTCTACAGCTGTTTCTGCAGAGACCACGCAGGTTAAAAACACACTGTTCGGTTGGAAGCTTAAACATTTTAGTAGCATTCATGAGAAATTGAAGAATAAGATCTGAAATACTGCAGAATTTGTTGATTTAAAACATCTTATACCCCAAAAGTCTACACTGAATCAGTCATCAGGAAAGAGTGTGATAATGGCTGTACGTTTAATCAGCAGACCCTTTTCTTTCTGAATTTGTCACAAGTAATTTGCTGCCACATCTTTCAGCAGTCTGTCTCCTAGGTGATGCTTATCTGCCGAGGGGGCTTTTGTTTTGGGAGGTGAAATGATGGGAAGCCTTCTGGTCTGGGTGGTCATTGTCTGTCAAGACAATAACTGTGCTTGTTGCATACTGAGATAGGGAAACGTGCGTATGTAGGAGTGAACAGAGCAGTAAGACGTCATGTATGACGTTTGAATGAGACAAACTGGATGCAGGGAACCACTGAAAGCCTGACCTTGATGTAACTGAGTGGTTACAGAGAGTGCAAACACAGTGTGTATTTGTGGGGGGTTTTTTTACCCTTAATGGGAGGACGAGTAACAGCTTACCGAGCACCAGAGTTGGCCAGTTGGCTATCCTCGCCTTCAAGCCTTGATGGAAAATCTCATGAAGGAACATGATGGTCTCACTGAAGACACATTGCAAATACAGTGTGAAAACAAAAATTAAATGAGGTTTCATGCATTTTTTTTATCTTCAGTATCTGTCTCTGCTTGCGCACCATGTGTAATTAAGACTCCAGGGATGGACAAAACACGTTGGCTAATCACACACGTACACACCTGTTGAGGAAGATGCTGCTGACGTCGTCATGGCTGATGGGGGGTTTCTTGGAGCTGGCAGCCATCCTCAAAGGTCTGAGGAAACAGTTGACCAGGATGTAGAGCTGGTGGACGTACCTGTTATCGGCACATATAGACAAATACTCATATGAATTGCCTGAATTAATACATATTTTAATGATTTTGTTTCATGATGATACTATTATTAAATAGGGTGCTGGCTTTTGTACAATATATGCTGTCTTGCAGTCAGATGATACAATTTCCTGAAGATTTTAATTATGGCTTAGCTAAAGGTTTTACCCTGATAGACTCCTTTGTTTTATTCATTTATTATTAATATTTAGCACAGAGCCTATCACTGTCACTTATAACATTAAATCCAAGTCTATTAATCTGACTGTGATTCACTTCAGATTCATTCAACCTGACAAAAAATAAATGATACATATATAGTAAACAAATCGAGTGACAAAAATCTTGTCAATGCCGAATATCCATAATATTCTATTAACAAATACAACTGCAAATAAAGATGTTCAAATTAAAACTGCACTTGTTTATACAAATGGTTAACTAATCTCTATATTCATCATATCACCTAACCCTACAGTATAGTGCTTAGAGTAGAAAACATCATGAAGAGCATCCTTTCCTGACCTTCAGTCAACACAGCCAGTGAGATAACATTATGTGCCACAAAGCCTGACAATAGAGACAACTTTTCTGCAGTGTGTGCCACTCGAGGCATAATGCATTTGCATACTCGGTCTCTGCCTCCACCATATTGAAGACGATCTGGTTCCTCTTCCTCATGCTCTCAGCGTGAGGAGAGCAGATGTAGTCCTGAACAATGATCTTCCACTTCCTCCGACAGAGCCAGCCCCGCATGAAACTCTGAACCTGTAGATATAAAGAAGTAGTAGTACAACAGATACAAATGGGACGCATGGAGAAAAACACACGTGAGCGCAATTTTTTTAAACTTTTTTTCTGAATGTGCAGAATTCATTCATTTACCTTTTTGATCTTTTTGATATCTGGGTCTTCGTTCTCATGGTAGACATGGTAAGGCCGCATTCGCTCCTTAGTTTTGTTCAGAGCTACAATCTTTAAAGAGAAATTCAGTAACAAATATGAGCATAGTCTTAATAAAAACAGTGGTTCTCAAATGTGAGATTTAAGCTGTCGAGCAAAAACATCCATAAGACTTTATATAAACTTTCCCCTTTTTCTGTACAGACATTATTTTCCTGTAGGAATCACCAGCACTCTGTTGTGTATGTGATAATCATTCAGCGCGTGTTCAGTGAATTGTTAGTGTGTTTTCACCAGATAAGCATTCGACTTCCTCATCTTTGACAATCTGCTGTCTTCATTCAGAAAGAGAAAATGAGAGAGAGGAGGTGGAGGGAGGCTCTCAGCTGGTGATGGTAAACAAATGAAGGGTTACGTCATGTGCCCAATTGCTTGTAGTGCATCGTAGGGCACAGAAAGTGCAATCTTCTGCTGTTCTAAACTAATCAATATGAAGCATAATAGTCACTTTTTGTATCATTTTACGGCCGAGAAATGCTGAGTACAGGCAGCAGAGCCAGATAAGCATTTACTCGCTGCAGGCAAGAAAAGCCGACCGCAAAGTTAATGTCGTCTTTCAGCTTTGAAAGTGGAGGAAAGGGAATGAGCTGGACAGATGCCAATCTTATTAGCTGTGGAAAAACAGAAAATCAAATTTCATTTTGTACACATAATAACACGGAGCACCAGTTCTAAATGACAGAGATGACAAACTTCAAACATAGCCAGTACAGGATTTTTCTTGCCAACGCTGCCATCTGTGCAAAAATAAACTCAGCAGAGGTTAAGATAGTCTCTAATACTTTATTAGCTTCAACTGTTTGTTCATACCTTTAGCCTTCTGACAGGCTTCTGACAATATCAGTTTATTACATATGGAGTAAAGCATGAAAGACGAACCCAAAAACGTTTTTAGCCACAGTGCTTTATCTTCATTTTTTTATTCACTAGCGTGATCATGCAAATGGCAGCAGAGAGGACCCTGTCTGCCAACTGTTGACAGTTACAGTGGCTAGTTGGTTTAATTATTCATAAACACGGCGCAACACACACACACAAACAAACAAACACGAGTAAGCTTTAATGAGATGGATCACCAACTGCACGCTGGCTCTTTTTTCACCAGCAGCCCATTACACAAGCAGATGTTTCTTAACATAAAATTACTTTTCTTTAGCATTTTCACGATCAGCCAGGCTCAGTGTATCCTGCCAATGACACATAATATCACTTGTAGTAGTAGGGAGATGTATCTTCCACACTTGCTGCTTCAAGGGAGAATTTCAAATAAAATCATCATTACATAGTAATTCGCCAAACAGAGTGCTGTTCTTATCTCAAAGACAGGACTACCATATGCAAGTAAAATGTTTCTACAAGCAGCTATTGACGCAAACGAGCAGAGAACTGTCAACTGACAATGACAGCAGAGCTCTGATTTATGGAAATGGTTGCAGCCGGCCCAATAAGCAAATAACGTCCCTTGGGGACAAATGCTGCACAGACAAGAATTCAGTTTCAGCTGACCCGCTGTACAATGAGAATAACTTTATGGTTCCTTCTGGTAATTTCTGTGGCACCTAGTAGAACACGTACATAATCGCTTCTTATCTGGTACGATAATCATGATAATTAAAAAAAAAAAAAAGAAGCCCACCTTTACCCCAGCTCTTCATTTGATGCTATTTTTCAGTTTAATCATGTCATATATGTTGTTATTGTTGCCTGTTCTGTGCTGGGGTCTTTCTGCACCTCACCCTGTCTGAGGTTTCTACCTGTCCTATAATTTTCACAATAGCGTGTAGAAAATGATTGCATAAGGTTGTTGTAATTCTTCCTTGTTAACACTCTTGTAGAGGTCACTTTTGTTTTGTGTGTGAGCGCGGACATGTGATTTATCGTGCCGTTATGGCAGAGCAGAAATGTTTTGCTTTAGATGAGCGTAAAGGGCTGGCAGCTGTTTGCAATAAAACTGATGGACCGTCGTTATTGAACAGTGGGCTTCTCATCCTATGTTCAAAGGTGACTGAGAACCATTCACACCCACTCCTTCACTGAGAAATGACAAATATAATGAATGGTCTATACAGGTCCTCTACAGATCCTTCTTGCTCTGGTTGCTCTTCGTGTGACTTATGCTGAGAGAGTAATCACATAGTTCAATGAGTTAAGATTCTTAACTGTTTCTTAAAATCACCTTCATTGAAGACTACAATCTGTTTGTTATGACAAAATAAATATTAAAGATATGAGTGAAAAATTAAATATATGTTCCAAGTTATAACACTCTGTGTTAATAAATCATTCTTTTTAATTTATTTTTATTTTTCTGCAAAACCTCACAAAATTTCTGACTCATCTTGAACTTGAGGGTATCCAGATTCATCCAATCAAATATAATTTGTGGTGACTAGCTATCATAGTCCATCATATAAAAACATATATCATATAAAAAATCATATTTATGCTCTAATTTGTTAATTTTCTCTGTCCTCCCTAGACCTCCTGATCTACAAGAGAAAGAAGAGTCATGCATGCGTTTCACTGTGAAGACAAGAAGTCCAGAACAGAAGGGTTTCTTTTAATAAAGAGCACACACGCTGCATTGTTTCCTAGAGGAAGAAAATGCTGGAAAAATATTGGCTACAAAGAGTAAAAATGGTCCGTGACATGAGTAAAATGTTGAGGTCTATGTGCATTTGTGTGGTGTGTGTTCACAAGTGCATAATGTACCTCTGCTTTGAGCCTCTCGATTTCCGTGTCCTGATCTTCTAGCTGAGTGCGCAGCTGATTGGCTGCCACCTTCTCGGTCTCCACGATCTGTACAAGGTGGATGTATTTCTGCATCAGCACCTCTCGTTCGATGATAATGTCAGAGTAACTGAAAAGTTCACAGACAAATACAAATAAGGACAAAACATAAACAGCTACATAATATGCTGAAAACAGAGCATGAACATGAACAAGTAGCTGCACGCATGCATTCAACACACCAGTTCACGCTACTGTGACTTTGTACTGGAGATGGTATGATACGATACACTCACAATATGATATTATGGCAATTTTTAACATATTGCGATATGCTGAGTATTACAATAACATAGGACAGCAAGGATAACACACTGGCACAATCGTAAAGCGCCAACCAAAAATATAAGCAAACCCAAATATATCATATAATTCCCCAAATCTTCTGAATATTGCAATTTTATCAGGTTTATTAATACGCCTTTAACAGTCCCTGCAAATGCAAGCTGTAATGTTGTCATTATAATATCAGTTAGCTATGTTTTTGCTTGTTTTAATGTTTTAGCATTTGAGGGTATTTTGTTAAAGGATCCAGATTGGGCTGCTTGAGTTCACTATATAAAGCAGATAAATAAAATGACTTCTGTACAATATTAACATGAGCTGAAACTTTTTTTTTTTTAAATGCCAAGAAGTATTTGGAAATGCTCTTTATAGAAATGTGCTGTGAATACCTCGCCTGTTGGATGGCCTCCACCCACTCATCGCACTCACTCTCCTCTTCTGTCCGCAGTTCCAGCGGTTTCTGTCCATCGTGACCAAACACGATGAGGAAGTACTGCTGACAGAAAGGTAAGGAAGGACAAAGAGATTTTTACGTGTGTTACCTGAAACTCAGGTGTGTCAGTGGTTTCATGTGATGGAGAGAATAAAAACACTGCTTTTCATTTGATTTCTACCTTTTAATTGCCCTTGTGGAGTTCTACACACCTCACATTAAGCAGATATATCTTAACGATTAAGGACGGGGGAAGATGTGCAGCTAATTCTTATCTGTTGCTCTCCTGTTTCTCCATCAGTCTTTTGACAATTAGCCCACTCTTTGTCTCCCTCTTTGCCTTCTCTCATTTTATGTCTGCCACTCTTATTACTCTGATGAATTTCCCTGTGTAACCGTCATCAAACCACTTCCCCACCCTTACACGCAGACACAAGCCAGTGCATGCAAGTGCAAAGGCACACACCTACAGTAGCGCACGCACACTAGGCATTATGTGAAGTGATAGAGGGTTTTATTCAAATGGTCATGTCCTGGGGCACTGGGTTATCAGAAGAGCTGCTATTCTTAGTCAAGGAAAACAGAGAAGACTGAGCTCTGCATTGGCTTTCTCTCTCCTCCTCTTCTCTTTATCCCACCAACTCTTTCCTCCTCCCTCTCTCTTTGCACTTCACCTATCATCCCACTCCACCTCCTCTGCCCCGCTCAACCAGCATCCTCACTTCTCTTGTTGTCTAATCCCACTCCTCCTCCTCCTCCTCCATCTCCACATCCCTCGATACTTTCATCTCTTTGTGTCTCTCTCAGTAAGGACTCAGTGAACCATATAGAGTCCAGAGGAGAGACGTTTGCCCTGCAGGAGGATGGATGCGCTTTGGCCCCTGCAGTGGGGATGAGCTGGGGACTGAGGACTAGATATCAAACCACACACACTTATAGACCTTCCTCCATTTCTATCCTCCTATCTCAGCTTTTTATGTATCTGTCATTTCGATTCACTGCCTGACTGTATTTTATTATATCAACAATAATCTGTGCCCTAACAGTCTTTGACAGGGAGAAGGATGGAAGGAGAGAGAGCGAGAGAGATCTAGAGAGAGAGAGATGAGGGAGGTGTTACATAATATTTCTTAACTGAGTACATATTTCTAAATTGTGTCACAATCCAACAAGATAACATTTCCATGGCAACAAAATATCTGCCGCTGTTGCCGTGTTTTGCACTTCCATTTTCTACTTATAAGTGCTACCACTATTCATTTAATGCTTTTATTTATCCGTCATGCAATTTTAGGCATAAAAAGAAAAGACTCTTCAGCAGGAAGTGAAGCACTGAGTTTAAAGCTCCACATGGATAACCTTAGCCTCTGTTATCGGCACATTTAAGATAACAGCTTTTATATTTTTGACCAAGCATGTTACTATGAGTCAGATGACAATTAATCTGTCTTTGAATGCATGCAAATACTTCCACATCATGCTGACAGATGTCTGTCATTTTCACATATAACAAAAGCGAACACAACAATGCCCATTTCACATACTTCACATCTTTTAATTAAAGTGAAAACAGGAACAGCACTGTGTAAAACCAACAGTAAGAGTCTTGCATTAACAATGTTACTTCAGTAATTTATATTTTCAGCCAGTATAAAAGCGTAAATATAAAACTCTAATATAAGTCTATATGCATGTAAGCATCTAAAAGACATGCACAAGTAACAATGCTACAAGTAAAGGAATTAAAATTGTATGGTACTCTATTTACTTTTGGATCACCAGTAGCACCACAGACCAACTGTTAGTGAGGCCCCATTCTTCTTGTATTGTTCATGAAACATGGATGCGGACGCAGGAACATGATTGGATGGATAGTTGGAAGAAGCCCTGCAGAGCGTTTGTAATGTGCAAGTTACAGTGCAATTTAAATTTTTTAAAAGAATCGTGTTTATTAATGTTTAAATGCAAGGAAATATAATATGCTTGTTAGACTTCAAGGATTCATAGTGTGATTAGATGAGAAACACTGAAGGTAAACATACCTTTCATTGTTACATATAGTACCTTTTTTTTTTATAAATTCCACTTTCAGGCATATAATCTGTTCCATAATGTAAATATTGCACTTATTTGCACTAAATTTCTCTTTGCAAGCAAATACCTAACTTTCCATTTATACCTGCTGCTTAACAAGTCTTAATTGCGTCACTTTGTATGCTTGATATATATATTTTTTGTATCCTGCTTTTATATTTTCCTTTCTTCTACCATTCTACTAGTCTCTTCTGCATCACTGACCCAATTGTCACTAGGCAATCATTAAATTTTAATGTTATTGCATCCTTTACAGAAGATTCTGCATCACGCTGGACCCCCAAAGTATTCCAGTGAATTGCTCTGTAACATTGTACTGTGTCCTCATTAGCTGAAGAGTTTTATTATTTTTGTGGAGGACTTGGCTGCTTCTATGAAGACTATAAGCACAGTGAGATCTCCACACATCTCTTGAATGGTACTCTGACTGTCTCTGAGCCATGAACACACAGTTTCCCAACTTTACAGTACAGTTCAGGACTCCTGGCTCAGGCTCCCTTCAAACTGGCTCAAGTGTACCCTCCATCCCTGAGGGCCTTCACTGTACTGTAAGAAATTTCATTTAGACAAAGACATAGAGGAGCCACAAAAGAAACAGCGTAACAGCATGACATAAAGAAGTGTAGTCTATCACCACTGAGCAAGACATAGGAACAGTGTAAGGCAAAAAATTTTATTATTCAGAACCAATTTTATGTCAGTCTTTAAACTACCTGCTGTGAAAACAGAAGCGAAAAGCCATCCAAACAAAAGCTAACTACCAGCAGAGACTAAACGTTGGGAAATGAATGTCAACCATACACACATACACAGGTTAATAATGGTGCAATGATGAAATACTTTTTCTCATTATTAAAAATTAAAGACTGAAATTTGTGTTAATAGATTCATTAGCCAAAAATGGCTGGGGGATCCAGAAATGCTCATCTTTTTTTAATTATTATTATTATTATAAATATTTTAAAACAGGATGGCAGAATCTTGTTAGAAACCACTCATGATTGGGGGCTGAAATAGCCAATAATGAGGCAACATTGCAGTCTGCTGCGGTATCTGCACTGATGAGAGCAATAAATTAACCTTCTTTTTTTTCACTTGACTCTAAATATCAGCTTCTGAAAGCTATTTTCTGCATCAGTGTACTTCATTTCATTCAGCTGAAAGAGACATTGAAACCCAAACTGTTAGAGGTTTTAGCTTCACTGGAGTCAGATTAATTAACACAGAAACTCTACAGTCATGCATTGTAGTCTATAACTTACTGTAAGTATGGGGTAGATTGGGCTTCAGGTCTCACGCACAGACAATATAACCATATAAGAGAGTAAACAAATCCTAAATAGTAATACATAGGATCATTTTATCATGGAAAAAAAACTGCAGTTTTCCCAGCCCTGCTTCCAAAGAGCCAATCTATTCCAGACTGGAAGATATGATCCAGTTTTGTTGTGGCACAAAAACACACAATAGTTGTTCATGACAGTTTCAGCTGCTGGGATACTGAAGGTGTAGGTAAGTCTAGTTGAGATTTTTCTAGTTTTACTGTAAACATAACCATGAATTAGGATTGCATTTGTTTAGTGGGATGAGCAGAGATGTTGACACTCTGGATTTAGACACAAATGTAAAGTTGTGCAGCTTTGCACATAATAAGTTATACTTCTGCTTCATATGTGGCAAGGTCACCAAAGTTCTTCAGCATTTTTTTTTTATCATATCTGATTGATGAGTCTTCTGTTCATTGGAATTAAAGTTGTGGCTCTTTCATCAGTCATTTAGATGGGGTCTTCAGAATAACTACCCAAATAACTGTACAAAGTCATAGCAAATATGGCTGCCAGTTGACAAGACTTGCCAATTAATGCCAACTAACAGAAGAATCTGTGAGTCAGGTACAGTGTACTGTATCCATAATCTGAATACAGGTTCTGCCAGTTTATTCCTTGCAATGCTCAGATTGCAAAATATCCAAGAGCTACATGTCAGTTAGATTGTTAGCTGTTAAAATTCATGACAGTATAATTAGAAAAAGACTGAACAAGTTCTACTTGTTTGGAATTGTTGAAAGGAAAAAGCCTCTTCGTTCTACCAAAGATTTCTGGAACAAACAAACCAATCAAAATGGAGATGTTTGGCCATAATACACAGCACAACGTTTGGAGAAAACCAAACACAGCATATCAACACAAACTCATAACAACTGTCAAGCACGGTGCTGGAGGGGCGTTGATTTGCAGCCAGAGAACCTGGGCACCTCGCAGTCACTGAGTTGACCATGAACTCCTCTGTATATTATTCTGTGAGGTCAGGACAACAATCAGTCGTACACTGCACAAATCTGGCCTTTATGGAAGAGTGGCAAGAAGAAAGCCATTTCTCAAAGATATCCATAAAAAGTCTCGTTTAAAGTTTGCCACAAGCCACCTGGGAGACACACCAAACATGTGGAAGAAGGTGCTCTGGTCAGATGAAACCAAAATCGAACTGTTTGGCCACAATGCAAAACGATATGTTTGGCATAAAAGCAACACAGCTCATCACCCTGAACACACCATCCCCACTGTCAAACATGGTGGTGGCAGCATCATGGTTTGGGTCTGCTTTTCGTCAGCAGGGAGAGGGAAGATGGTCAAAATTGATGGGAAGATGGATGGGGCCAAATACAGGACCATTCTGGAAGAAAACCTGTTGGAGTCTGCAAGAGACCTGAGACTGGGACAGAGATTTATCTTCAAACAAGACAATGATTCAAAACATAAAGCCAAATCTACAATGGAATGGTTCACAAATAAACGTATCCAGGTGTTGGAATGGCCAAGTCAAAGTCCAGACCTGAGTCCAATCGAGAATCTGTGGAAAGAGCTGAAGACTGCTGTTCACAAACACTCTCCATCCAACCTCACTGAGCTCGAGCTGTTTTGCAAGGAAGAATGGGCGAGAATTTCAGTCTCTCGATGTGCAAAACTGATAGAGACATACCCCAAGAGACTTGCAGCTGTAATTGCAGCAAAAGGTGGCGCTACAAAGTATTAACGCAAGGGGGCCGAATAATATTGCACGCCCCATTTTTCAGTTTTTTATTTGTTAAAAAAGTTTGACACATCCAATAAATTTCATTCCACTTCACAACTGTGTCCCACTTGGTGTTGATTCTTCACAAAAAATTAAAATTTTATATCTTTATGTTTGAAGCCTGAAATGTGGCAAAAGGTTGAAAAGTTCAAGGGGGCAGAATACTTTCGCAAGGCACTGTATCTGATACATTTGAAAATAGAACCATGTGTTTGCCTTTGATTCTATAGATACACTGATTACAAGGCAGAAAGGCAAAAATCATTAACAAGCAATGTTAGCACAGAGTATAACGTGTCTACTTTGAGTCCCACTGCATGGTAATTACCATCACAGGGAAAAACAGTACAGAGCAGGAGTCGCAGAAAGCAGACCAGAGTTGTGTATGTAAGCCTCTTGTAATCTATAACCTGTGTTTCCGGTATGATTTTTGAGGGTGGATATGCAAAATCTTAAAAGATCAGGAGAAAAGAAAAACATAAAGGACAAAAAGGCACATGCTGTGATCGTGAGTAATTACTAAAACAGAGATAAGCTCATACCACCTGTTGTTGGCAGGTCTTATGGTGGAAACAACGCCTCAAACACGACAGCAAGACATGACTGGCTTTGTGTTCACAACAAATATAAATTATTCTGGTTTGAAAAGACCACACGAATTAAAAGGTCCTGCTGAAAAAGCCACATCACAAAAGAGGAGAGTGAACTGCTTAAAATAATGACACACAAGAACCTAACGATAGTTAAAGGTAAATAATATTCCATTGCTGTTAATGTTATTGAACATCTATCAAAAATATCCTTATTAACATAATCAACGTTCATTCATAATTTTCATGGGCCATAATATATTCCCTTGAGTATTATGAATTAAAATCAGTTGCTTAAACAATAAGGATCATTTGTGAGAAGATGTTTTAAAGGGACAAGAGGAGAGAGGGAGTGTGGGTTCAGTTTTTCCACCCACTAATCTTCTGGATCAGACTCACATCTCTTCTTTATATCCCTCTCATTTCTCTCCTGTTGTGCTCCCTTAGGGGCATTAATATTTTCTGCTGAATGTAGCTTCATAAATGCTGCAAGGACACGAGAAAAAAAAACTACCAATGTCATGGAAACCCACTCAATAATTCATTTTCTTTACATTATAACTGTAAAGACAGTTACATGCACAGCTATGCAGCTAAATATGAAAACTTTTTAATGCATTCCCAGTGTTACTCATCATGTTTGCCATAATAAATAGTAGTAGATACAAAGAACATTCTCTGCCTTAAAAGAGTAGAAAATATGCTTCATTTCCAAAACTAGACTGATACATATTGTCTGTGTAATACTTGCAGCCAGATTAACATAGCATAAAGATTAGAAAGAAAGAAGATGAAAGAGCTAGTCTAGATCTGTCACAACAAAAAAGTAAAGTAGCCAACCAGCACATCTAAAGCTCCCAAAGAGACCTATTATGTCATGGTAATTTCATTTAAAAAAAAAAAAAAGAAAAAAAAAGCTGACGTTTCATTAAAAAAAAAAGGCGGCTTCCTGGACTTTTGTTAGTTGCCAAGATGAAACAGTCCCACATGTAGCATGGACCCCAGCAAAACTGCACATTTTCATGTTTAAAATTGTTGCAAAAGCCTGCTTGAAGACACAGGAATGCATTCAGAGAAATACTTATTTTATTTAGATAAGAAGATAAACACCTCTCTCATATCCATTCAGTATGAAGCTGGGGCAAGTAGCTGATTAGTTTAGCTTAGCTTAGCTCCTGGGAGTCACTGCAAGGTGCCAGAAAATAGCCTGGCAAGAACCCCTTTAATATTACACATTGATACACTTAATTTTTAGAGACTAAACAAACAAAATGTGTAAATTAGTGAACTTTATTGGGCTGCCAGGAGGGGTTGCAACCTGTTCTCACTGTGAGGACTTCAAGTATTTGAACCCCAAAGGACACACAAATTGTCCTTTCGCCCCTATTTTGTCGAAGTAGAGTGGGTCGTCTACTGATTGAAAGGTTGGTGGTTTAATCCCTGGGTCTCCTTGTCTATATGTCGAAGTATCCTTGGGCAAGATACTAAACCCTGAGTTGCCCCCAATGCATCCATCTGAGTCTGAGTGTGGGTGCATGTTTGGAAAAAGTGCTTAGACGTAGATTAAAGGCACTTGTATGAATGTGTGTGTAAATGTGTGAATGAGGCTTGTATTAGGAAAGCATTTTGAGTGCTCAAATAGCACCATATAAATACTGTTCCATGTACCAGTTAAATGCATGTTTTCATTTTTCTTTGTGAGAACATGTTGGTATTTTTTGCTACGTTGGCCGTTTCCTCCGAGATCCCAGCTCTCTTATATTTACATCATCCCAAGGCCCGAGAAAGTGAATATGTACATATCCCATAAATGACCCTTTATTTCTTTTGCCTTTAAAAGAGAAAAACGTATGTATTTTAACGTGGCAAAAAAAATATGACAGTTTTGACACGGTTCATTTTCTCACTTGAGTGTAAATGGCTCTCTTCTTATATTAAGACTTAGTCTATAATTTTAAAAAAAAAAGCTTTAATTTACTATATTATACATAGACTGTTTTTTTTAAAAAATATTTCCTGGAGACTTGTCATTGCAAAGTGATACAAAACATTAATCTGACAGCAGCAGTGGCGGCAGCGGCACTTTATGTAACCGCTGAATTCAGCTAATGATGTGGGCTACCAACTAATGTAACAATCACTGAATCAACATCCCACATCCTGCTGTTTTTTCATTGCCCTCCATGCTGTTCACTTCCTTCAAAGAAGTTTTTATAATAAAGTCTGGGGCAATCTTTTCCTCGCAGACGCACACAAGTAAAACATCCACACAGCTCTCACACTTATCTACCTACTGTATATATATATATATACTAATACACTAATAACTGTTGCCCCAGAAAACTCTGATTGGGGATTACCTGCCCATCTGAGATTTTTTTAAAAGAGAGAGAAGAGAGCGATTTAACACATTGCTCCCCTCCTCTACAGTTTATTTTCACTCCTATCCTCCTACTCTACAAAAACACACACACTAAATACAAACAAATGCCTAATATAAAGGTATCAACACGTTTTTACCATTTTTTCCATCTTACAAATGTGTTACTTTATAGTGTCACTTCATTGCCAAGAGGACTGAAAAATCCTGCTGCCTTTATGCAATAGATACTGAATTAGAGATTCTTCTGCAACTCCCACAACGCAACATCAGAGGCTTCTAAATGCACAATAAATCCGTTTTACTGTTTTCTTGAGAATTGCCCTGTGCCTAACCTGATCCTGAAAAAGCCAGCCCTCACAAACAAAGGCAATATACAAGAAGGCACCAGACAATTGTTTTACCTCATGCTAAAGTTTATTGAAAACACATCTCCTAAATCTCCTTTCCCTCTTGCCACTGCAGCATATCAGCACTTGTAGCTTGTGACAGAAGGATCATGTATAATAGATGGGAACAGCTCCAGATATAACACCACTTGTGGATACAGAGGCTCAATGCCCCAAGAGCTTTAAGCACCCAGGGAGTAACCAAAAACATTCCAAGCCCAGGAAAAAGGAGGAAGACCAGACCAATATTGGTTCAGAGATACAAATCCAATACTCCTAGATATTTGTTTTTTTATACTGTTCTCACACCTCCTCTGCCAAACATGTAGCAGCATGGTGCCTGACCATTTTTACAGACAGGATTAGCCCTGTGCTTTTTAAGGATAGCCAATATAGTGTAAGACACAATCGGGTGTTTTTAACATTTTTATTTTCATGTTCTCTTCAATCATCCCATTTTGGAACAAAAACTTTATCAGGCGAGTGAAACAAAACTGTTCTTAAAATAATTGAGCCCCTTGCTTAGACTCTCACAATGGATTCCTCTTCAGAGCACTCATCATGAAGATGCAGAGCTCAGGAAATGAGGCCTGTGGTTTCCAGAGTTATCTTTGATGGGCACCCACTTGTTCTGTCAGACAGAAGCACTTCATATGTTCTCTGAACATTGAGTAATCGAGGGTTAACTCCAGTGTCTAGAGAATTGCAGGTTTTCTAAGCAGTAATCTGTCACCCAACACGTCTGGAGGGGTTTCAAAACACACACACCAACACAAATGCCCAATCCAACAAGAAGTAACAGAAACATGAGCATTTTCATTCCTCATGATTGATATAGCCAGTTGGCTGGAACTGTATTGAGCACAGTGCTCACTCAACACACACACAGTTAGCCAAGGTCACCATTTCAAAATGTAACCTCCAGTGGTAAAACAGTCACACAATA
>JAMQGT020005987.1:0-95431 GCA_024447675.2 Pterophyllum scalare
GTTATCTCATTTATTTTACTTCGTTCAGTTACGTATTGCCTCTGCCAGAGCCCTGTAAAATGACCTCCAGCAGACCACAAATGTGCATGTGTCTGCAAACGGGTTGAAACCGACTCCATGAGGATGGCCTGACGTCCACAGATGGGGGTTGTGCTCACAGCCCAACACTGTGCAGGATTCTTGGCATTTGCCAGAGAACACCAGGATTGGCAAATTCTCCACTGGCACCCTGTGCTCTTCACAGATGAAAGCAGGTTCACACTGAGCACATGTGACATACGTGACAGAGTCTGGAGATGCCTTGGAGAGCGATCTGCTGCCTGCAACCTTCTTCAGCATGACCGGTTTGGCAGTGGGTAAATGGTAAATGGACTAGTTCTTATATAGCGTTTTTCTACTCTTTCTGAGCACTCAAAGCGCTTATACAACACGTTTGCATTCACCCATTCATTCAAGCACTTCCATGATTAACTACGCTAAGTGCTTTTACTATCTAACATTCACACACATTCACACTCCAACGGTTGGTTGCGTCAGAGAGCAACTTGGGGTTAAGTAAGGTTAAGTTGCCCAAGGATACATTGGCATGCTGCCTGGGGTAGCCAGGAATTGAACCGCCAACCTTACGATCAGTTGGTGATCTGCTCTACCTCCTGAGTCACAGCCACCCCCATTAATATGCAATTCACTTGAGCTCCCCAAATTTGGAAAACAGAAGACTGAAAAAACATTGTGTGTGTATATATATATATATATATATATATATATATATATATATATATATATACACACTAATATATATACACAAACTGTAAATATATATATATATATATATATATATATATATATATATATATATATATATATATATATATATATATATGTGTGTGTGTGTGTGTGTGTGTTCTGGTGATATCATTCTCAACTTCAACTTCAACTTCAACAAGAGATGTTCTGATCATTAGTATAAGGTTAAAAACGTTAGAACATATTGTCCTGTGTCTTGAGACAGCTATTGTTGAACTGGTTCTGTATGTTGTACATAAAACTAAATTAAACATACACATGTAAATACTGTTTTGTGTACTTTCTCTACTGTTTTGTTTTCCCCCTTGTGTGTCAACCATTTGTTTTATATCAGCATAGTTGTGATATACATACTGTATATTCCCTGGAGCAATTTTCTGTCAGAAAAGTATAGTAAGATGGCAAACAGTAACGCAACCTGATAAATATTTATACCAGCTCTGAATCTGTGATGGAAAATATAAAGTCATTCTTATACTGAGATTTTTTCTGAGCGTCCATATTTAATGCCAAACCTCATGCATATTCTTTTCACATAATAGTTGATGTTATCATAGTAATTCTAGCTTCTTCCTACGCGTGACTGACATGATAATTTTTTATATTTATAAATAATTATAGCACTGATGTTAAAATGATTGTCTTTAAAGACTATTAAAGCTTAAGAGTTATTTCTGGGCATTAAGAGGAAAAATAAATCAGTTATTTTCGTACATATATATTGAAATATGCTGAAGCGTCATCTTCTGCTGTGATATAACAGGCAGCTTGCTGCATGCGAGTGTGCATAAACCAATTCTGAAATCTAAGAATAGACCTTAAAACCCTCCTCTGCTAAACCGGAAGCTTCTATATTTAACTCATCTAAGTCTGGTTACCATGACAAATGAGGGGCATGCATTTCATATTGCATTACAAGGGCACTGTTATAGATTCCTATCTGGCCTGAAATTGGTTCAAGATCAGATCAATAGATTGCAAACGGGGAAAGGTCATCAATATCTTCAAACAATGATGATGCTATAAAGCTGCTGCATTAGTCATTTTATGATATTTGCTGTACTCCAGTATCCTGTGGGATTTAACTGCCTCATGACTCCCGATGCAATTTCTGCTCTTCTTGTACTCCACTGTAATTCTTTACACATGAACGGCATGTGTGTGTGTTTTGTGTGTGTGTGTGTGTGTATATATATATATATATATATATATATATATATATATATATATATATATATATAGAGAGAGAGAGAGAGAGAGAGAGAGAGAGAGAGAGAGAGAGAGAGAGAGAGAGAGAGAGCGCAAGCGAAGAGAGCGAGAGAGAATACTTTAAAACAATATTTAAAACATGATTTGATGTCATATTTAGGTCAGCTTATTCACAGCTAAAGATCTGCCTCAGGCAACAAGACACATATTGCAGTCACGATTTGCGTGTGTTTCTGTGTTAATGTGAGTGTGTCATATTATTTCTAGTGTTTTGAAGGCTATAAATAATTTACTAATATCCCCCCACCCCTCTGCCCTCAGGCTGGAGAAGGAATGTAGATCCAGTCAAATGCTCTTTTTTATTATTTTTACTTTGGCAGCTGTGTTCCTAATGTCTGTTTTGAACCTTAGGGGACTTGCAAGACAATCTCTCTATATATCTATTCATCAGCATGGTGCATTTATAGTATACAATGGAGGTGGAAGATGTATTCATAAATAAGTATGACCTGAGCAGCAGAAATATTTTTCCAGTCTTCCAGTGACCAGTTTTCGGTGAACCCATGCTCGCCGTACCTTCCGTTTCTTCTTTTTTGAGGCACGAGTGGCCCCAGTGTCATCTTCTGCTGCTACAGCCCTTCTGCTTCAAGGTTCAAAATAAGTGCTTTTAGAGATGCTTTTCTGCATAGCTTGGCAGATAAAGGTAGTTATCATTCTACAAAGGTCGGGGTGCATCAGCAGTGGTATATTTTCAATGCTCTCTATCGGTTTGGCTGCTTTTCTCTAAGATCACACCAAAGCCACAAGCCTGAATTTCATTGTGGCATTGTGGACCATGGGCATTAGAAGAACTTATTAATTTTTGTTGCCTATTTGGATCACTGATGTTCTGTTCTAAGTGAATATTAATAAATGCTATTTTGGTGCAGCAAAATACATGATCTGAAAAGTAGAATAGATATACTCAGATAAAGTATTGCAAAATTATATTTAAGCATAGTATTTGAGTGAAAATATTAGTGGATACGGTTAATTAGGTTTTTTTGTCTTTTTTGTTACAAATGATTAGATCTGAGTAAAAGATATTCCGATTTCTTAGAATCCAAGATATTACAGGTACGGCTGTAGTGTTTACCAGAATGAATAACTACTAATAGGTGGATTTAGAAATATCAAACATCCCTTTTTTATTTTATTTATTTATTTTGTTATTGTTGGAGAGGCTTATGCATACAGCCTGCAGAAAACAACCACAAAGTCAGACAAATATCTGAATAGTTTCCCAAAACAGTTTGGATCAGTGTCAGAATTTAATAGGTTCCTCATTTGCCCATCTCCATCATCTTCTCCAAGTTTCATAAAAAATTGGCCTGTATAGCCAGTTAGCCAGCCAAGACTCCACCTCCTGTGCAACACACATTTGTCAAGGCTTTAAAAATAGAAAACTATTAGGTGTCTGTCAGCCTGTGTCAGCATCTCTTTGTCAATCTGAAACTGTCAGTGTGCTTCGACCCTTATGTGCGTGTCACCATCACAGCAGGATCTGCACCACATTTTCAATTCCAAATTTAAGTTCCACAAGAGCCTCCAATGCCATATTCATAATATTATATAAAACAAAAGTTCATGACTTGTCAAATAATTCAACCTAATGGTCAGGGGTGGTTTTTGTAGTGGTTGCATAGCTGTCATAATTCATTTTCCTGTGTGACAGTATCAGTAAAAACACAAGCTGTGTTCCCCTCAGGCTTATGATAATATAAAACTGGCTTGATGTTTTACCACACTAAAATCTGCATGCGTCTGCTGATGTGGAATGACTTTAGAACAAACTTGTTGCAGTGTGGGATACAAAGATTTTTGTATTTTTATATTTTAATAATCTGCGGTGTATCGCATGTGATGCCATTTATACAATGATTTTCCCAGATAGCACCAGATGACATTTACTCCCTTGAATCTCTCTGGAAAAAATTTTAATGTCCTTGAGTTTTGAGCAGGTCTCCAAAATGATCCCAAGAAGTTCAGAAGTGCTCTCTCTTCCTCTGGTTCAGTTCCAACCCAGGGAGTTAAAGAGCAGTGTTTCAGATCATCAGGCTGTCAGATAGGAGCCATAGTAGAGAACGAATTCAAGACAACTCCTGGTGTGCAGGAGAGATGATAAAAACATCACTGCAGGAGAGAAACAGTGGGTGGCAGTGGTGTAAGAGTGTGTGTGTGTGTGTGTGTGTGTGTGTGTGTGTGTGCGTGTGTGTGTGTGTGTGTGTGTGTGTGTGTGTGTGTGTGTGTGTGTGTGTGTGTGTGTGTGTGTGTGTGTGTGCGTGCAGGTAAGATGAATAACACTTTGATATGTTAGTGTAAAAATAATATTGGATCAAAGAGGCACATTTGACTGAGAGATTATGTCTTATCTTGTGCTTTATTGTGCATAGTTTGCAATAATTTTGAATAGCAGTGCTACATAATACATAAATGAGGATATAAGGGGCATTCATTGTTCATTTAGTATTCTATTTCATGTAGTTTGGAGACAAAGTAATTGAGAGAAATCAAATTATGTTAGATCAACACAAAGGATTATATTGCTGGGTCAGATCTCAAGCGGGTGCCCAGTAATCCGTAACAGATTACATTTTAAAAGGAGCCTGTACCACGCGTGGATGGACGTGTGGTGGAGATTGGAAACAGTTTGGAAATGAGATGCCTGTCAGTAGAGCTGCAGGAGAAGATGATAAAAATTGGTTGTGACCATGCTCAGTTCTCACATCCACCTCCCACCCAGCGTCTGCATCTACTTGACCATTATGAGTGTACAGGTAGGACGCAGCGGGAGCAGAACAGAGTGAGCAATGGGGGAGCAAATGGAGTGTGAGAAAGAAGAATCATGAGTCAGAACTAGATAGGAAAGGATATGTGCAATAGAACCATTTGCAGATATTTAGTGATGGTTTTCATATTAATTTAATCTACATTTACATTTGATGAATCATATTTAGTTGCATGTTACAGTAAAAATTTATTCTCTCCCTTATGAGGCTGAGTAGCTGTCACAAACAGTGAAATTTGTTTCATGATTACAATCAATTACTTACATTCCCTTTTTTTTCAATTAGCCGCAAGTAATGTGGCTAAATACTGTCAGAAAAAGCATCACAATTATTCAAATTACTTGTTTTTTTGGGTTTATTATTATATAAATATCAGTTAACTAGCTGCCAAATTTGAGCTTAAAGGGGACCTGTTATGCTCATTGCCAACTTGATGTTTTTATTCCTGATTACCAAAGTAGCTTTGCGTGATTCATAATTCTGTGAATCAATCAATGCTTATTTATCTTGAGCCTTTGTGCTGCCCCTCAGTTAATCTACAATAGGTTTAGCTCCTCTACCTTTAAGACTACCCTCCTTTAATGCCAAATTTCTTCTGATTGGTTGCCCCTCCTGAACAGAAGGTTTGAACACAGCTAGAGCTGTGAGCTGAGATTACATATTAGTGCATCAACTCTCAGTGACATCATACAGAGCCAAGAGTAGAAAAAAACTGTCAGTCACCAAGCTTACAGGGATTACTTGAAAAAAGGCAGACCTCATGGCAAGGCTAAACTGGATATACAGTCCTGTGAAAATTTTTTGAGCTATCCCTCTTTTCTTTATATCTTGCTATGAAAGTGGGGCATAGGTGCAGCAATTTATTGAAATGTTTCCAGACAGACATGAAAATACAGTATTTAAGGCAAAAGCAAAATCTGTATAATTCTAAAGTCAATTGAAAGTCAATATTTGATATGACCACCTTTTTCTCCAACACAAACTGAACTCTGTGAGGCAGCTTTCTTGTCATTTCTTTAAGTAGCCTTCAGGAATAGTTCTTCAGGCTTCTTGAAGGGCATTCAAATCTCTACTTTGCATGCTGGCTGCCTTTTTGTTCTGTTCTCTATCAAGAACCACACTGTTCCAAAAGTGTTGAGGTCCAGGCTCCGGGGAGGCCAATCCATGACTGATAGTGTTGCATTGTGTGTTTGTCTATCTAGGTATGCTTTTACTGCATTGGCAGTGTATTTGGGATCATTGTCATGCTTAAAAATTAAGCTGTTACCAGTCATATACTTTCCAGATGGCATTGCGTGGTGGATCAGAATCTGAATGTGCTTTTCTGCATTCCATCAGTTCTGACAAGATCCTCAGCAACACTGACTGAAAGGCAGCCGCAAGCCACTGTGTTTTACAGATGACTGTAGACACTCATTATTGTACCTCTCTCCTGATCTCCTCCATACATACTAAAATTTCAGTCATCACAAGAACTGGGCTGATTTTCAGTCTGTATTCAGTATGTATTTTTCATACATTTAAATAAAGAAATAAGAACAATGTTTTTGCAACAGTCTGCTAGTAACAAAGTGGCTAAAGACATACTTTAAAATAAGACTTTTTATGCAGTACTGCAGTAAAAGCCTCATACGTGTATTTACAACTAAATGCAAAAATATGGGTAAAATACTTTTTTTTCAATTGAAAAGAAATACTGTATATACAACCCTTGCACTAAATGGAAGCAGACATAATGCGTATAGCCCCCTTTGGAAGATATCACAGCATGTAAATACTTTTTTTGTTGCCAGCTCAGCGTGTCTCTGTTCTTGATTTAGGAATTTTTGCACTTTTTCGTCACAGATAATTCCAAGTTGTGAGATATTTTTAGGCTGTAATATGCATTCAGCACACCGTGTTTCAGTTTGTCTGAAACACTCCCATTCTTTCTGACAATTTTAGTAACTTTCCAAATCCAGCATTGCACCAAAGCAGGGGGGGGGACAAAGGCAGACCTTACTTTACTTATTATTAGTCACTATAAGACAATCAGTGCTTTCAGGAAAGTTGCATCTCCACTGGCTTTCTTTGAGGGAAGTATGAGGACTTTTGCCTTCAACCATGTTTGTTTAAAGTGCACCACCACATTAACAATAATGTAACTAACACAAAGCATATTTTATGGACAGGATTATATTCTGTAACAGTGAAAAGACTCTGCAGAGATCACTAAAATGAGGCCACACTGCCTCCCAGTTTGACACTACACACCGATGGAAGCAAATTAGGGTTATGTGTATCCTCAGGCTATAAGTAGTTCAAAAGGCACTGTGCAGAAAAAAAAAAGGAATGTTGTTTTTCAGAATTCTTTCATTTTGTTAGCAACATAACACCATCAATTTCAGTGAGCGCACACAATTCAGAAATGCTGCTGCATGTAAACTGAAGCAGGCGAAGGCCAGCATGTCTGAATGCATCTGTGTGTTTGTTCATGCATGTATGCCCTTGTGTTTGTGTGGTTCACTCTCATGATGTTAATGCAAGTTTGCAAAGATAGTGGGCGGTATGTGACTTAATATGGTTTTCACATTTGATTACAGTCACATCACACACACACACACACACACAAACACATCTTCAGGGATAATACTATGCCCTCTGTGACACACACGCACTCACACATATGAAAATATGCATGCACAGATGTACTGTAAGTTCATTACGTGAATTAGTCAATAGTGTACCCATGCACGAAGCCAAAATATTACAAGGCTCGGGAACTTTGATGTCAGTAAAAAGCAGCTAAATAGAAAAATAAATTTAGAAACAAAACACTTACAAGAATCAAATGAGCAAAAAGGGTGTGAAGTCTTGATTGCAAACATCTGGTAACTGTCTCAAGTCTTTATTTTTGACCTTTTATTTTCAGCTTCTCAGTTGATAGTGGAGGGATTCTGGGCATGCACACACTGTGATTTCTGACAGAAGTATCTGATCTTACTGTGTTTTAGACAACAGAGTGCTGTAACTGGCAGCTGCTGCGAGAGTTTCAAATGCTGCTGGTCTTTGTGCATCTTTGCTGTGATGAATCAGTTAAGTGTTTTAATTTGTTGGAAATGTTTCTCTTTGCTGATTTTATACTGTTTCTAAATCTCTTTTTTTTGTACATACTAAAACTTTTATTTTTGTATTGACAGTAATGAGATACAGTATTGCCAAAAGACTCCCAGAGTAATCTATACAGTTTGCTACTTAATATTAACAAAACATAAAATATTTGTATGTGTGTGAGATATCAATTAATATAAATGGTATAATAGAACAAATAAATATATACTTTGTCCAGCCACTTTGTTAGGTACACTTAATGAAAGCTCTAAACATCATCCAATCACGTTAGAGCAACTCATTACATTTAGGTATGTATACAGTTAAAGACAACCTACTGAAGTTTAAACCAAGCATCAGAATGGGGAAGAAAGGTCATTTAAATGACTGAAACTGCTGATCTACTGAGATTTTTGTAAACAACTATCTCTAGTGTTTATAGATAATAATTTTAAAAAAAATCTAGTGAGCAGCAGTTCTCTGGAAAATAATTACTTTTTTATGTTCATAAAGGCTCAAAAAACTGAACAGAAGATCGGAATAGAAATTGTTTTTGTGTATAGTAATAGTGATGGTCTGTTCAAGCTCACGCTTGACAGAGTATCAATCAGATAAACCAGGTTGAAGATTTCTGAGAAAAAGAAATATATATTTTTTGTGTATGTGCTTGTGGAGGTGATGCAAACAGAGCTGCACAAGCATATTCACATGCTCCAATGGTTGTGTAAGCATATGTGCAAACATAATTTTGTTTGTGCACACGCAGATTAAATTTGCACTTCACACAGCTCTCTGGCTGTATGTATATCAGATGTGCAGCATCCTTCGTGTTCCATCATGTGCGTGGTCAGTTGAGCAAAAAGTTGTGGGTCATCCTTAGAGCGATAAAGGGCACCTGTCACAGCGTTTTAGAGCTGTCACTGCACTGAAGGTGTGCATGTGTGTGCTGCTCTCAGTGGAAAAAAATGGAGATTCTGCTCAGCTTTAATTTCACTTGATATATATCATCACCCCCTCATGAATCACCAAGAACCTGAACATCAGTAACAGTTAAATGAAAGTCATTACTGTCATGTTGTTCAGTTGTTTAAGCTGTACAACTAGATCTGACATAGTGCTTGAGGTCAAGAGGTCATTCGTTTCCCTGATTAGTGTGTTGGGTTCTAATTTTATTTTTAATGATTACCAAAACCTGATATTGAATCAACTGTAGATAATTAAGAGACTGGGAGAGGAGTAGATACAGTAGAGTGTCAGTAAATAATAAACATGCTGCCGTTCATTACAAAAGTGCTCATTAGGATTTAGAGGACACTTAAGGATACTTATAATCAGGGTTGAGAATAAAGAACCAGTTCCAGTTGAGAACAGGTTTCAAATCATCCAATCAGTCAGAATCATAGGCCTCCAATTGTATGAATTCCTTTTAATGTTGCAAAATAATGATGTCAAACTCAGTGGAGCTTAAATACATATAAATGATCATTCAACATTTTGCCCTTACTTCTAATGAAGATAATCAAGTCCTCAGTGTAAACAAATACAATTCCAAGGATACACGGGTCACTGACACTGACTGACTGATTGTCATGATATAATATATTATAATGTGTCAGACGATCTTTGATTGGCAGCTAGTTAATAAATTCAAAGGTAAAAGTAAAATAAATTCAAACTTTTGGGTTAAAAAATATAATTTATTTTTGATGTGTACTGATTAGGATGATTAGTAAGACTTACAGTTTTGGTTTAGAGTAGGGTTATCATCTATGAATACATGGACCTTAGATGGTTAAGATAATGGATGGACTATATCAATTATACCACTGAAATGTCTGTTTTTGTCATCAGTTTGGACAATCTCAATGCAGAGAGATATCAAGATGATATCTGCAATCAGTGGCAACCCCATGGCTGTGCACGGTTCTTCCACATGCTACTGAGGCCCCTGTTTGTTACATGAATAAACTGTTAAATTGACAGTATGTCTTGTGTCTTTAGATTTCAATCATCCGATCCAATAAATGACACCAAACAAGAGTCAGTAGCAGAATAAGCAGTTTGGCATTGGCATAGAAGATTTGAGAATTTTTTAATGGGTGCAACACACATGCACTACTCTGCAAGTCAACCCACAAATGCATTTTCCTTACAAATTTATGAAATAGCCAGGCTTTCCAATGATATAAGATTTATTGCTAAGAAGCACTGTTGCAACAAAGAAATAATGACAAAACACAAATTTCCTTATTTTTTATGCCAAATTTATTTGTAAACTATTTTGTATCTATTTTGAAAGCTCAAACATATTCACAGTGTATTTTGAGCTTCTATAAAATTAAGTGTATTTTTGTCTCTGCCTTGCTGTGTGCCTTATTATCCATCCTCTGCTCTAAGTCCATGTAAGATGATGCCAGCATTAACATTAGGATCTAACTCACTCACCCTGGCTCCTCTTCTTCTGTAACATAAAGTAATTACATCTCTTTCCACTACACACCAGTCCCTCAAACACACCACACCCTCATCTCCAGGCTCCAAATGTCAGCCTCATCAGCTCAATTATCCACCGACTTAAACAACATCCTTACATAACCTATTCTGTTCTCTGATGTCTAAGAGCCTGGAGATGGCAAACTACCACTGCTACTGACACACCCAAATTATTGTTTGTGTGCTTTCCCACCTGCAAGAAAGGCCCATTTTAATTGACTGTATTATATCAATTACATACATTTTACTCATATATGCCACTTCACCATAGTGTGCCTTGAAGAACCTTTAGAGCATTTACTGGAGCCTGTTTACTTTATGTTTGCTTATGTTGCTGTCTCCCTGTCAGTCCAAAGGTCGTAACTGAGTTGAGTAACTGAGTCACTGCTGTGAACACATAATTGGCTTATTTGTGAACTTCCATAAATAGATCCATCATGGTCTTGTCACTCATCCATTTTCATTCACATTTCCACCCCACTCGTTTTATTTCCATTTCTCCACCGAGCATTGCATTTTATTTATGGATCAGCATTTATGGAGAAAAGATTCACTTTGATGAGGCGAAGCTTCACTGCAGAAGACTTATGATCTATTTTTGTGCAATTGCACATGGGACTCACGTGCATGGTAATATAACGCCCTTGATGTGTGCCCTTTGTCTCACAGAGGGAGAAAAAGCCGCACATGCATACATAATGGTGGGGGGACTATTTTGAGATTTCTTTTTTTTTTCTTTTGACTGTGCGATTCATTTGCCTGCTGGTGGAAAATAGATGTGAATCATTCACTATGGCGGATCTCCAGCATCCATTCACTCTCTTTGTGTGCCATTCTTCTGTCATGATTTACTGTCACTCTGACGTTATGCCTTCTTTGCTCTCTATTCTCATCTCCTAATTTTACCCTTTCATTTTCCTCAAATGTTACCCTTTTTCTCAGTACTCTAGCATCAGAAACACAAACATATCAGTGCCATAGAATAGTCCAATGATTCCCAGGGAAAATTCTACTGTAGTGGAAATTAATTTTTAAAAAAATTATTGCTATAAGACTAAATAATAAGTTGACGGGAGTACATAATTTGCTAAGTGAACCTCCTGATTGCTCTCAATTTCTCCTCTATGTGATATAATTGCCTATGAAAGTCATGTCACTGGAGCTGAGCAAGAGATTAGAGACAGAAATCTAGTGGAGTCCTGAAACAAGAAAGGATCTGGGTAATGATTTGTCATTGCCATTTGTAATGTTTCTAAAACTCCATGTCATCCTCTTTCTGCCTCCTTTCAAAATAATTTATATTTATTTTGAATTTATTGTTTAAAGACACTAATTTGACTGCAAACACTTGTCAAATTACTTGTCAAGCAGCAGCAAAATAAGTGCAACACAAACCAGAAACAGAGAATGTGAAAAGGTGTGCTTTATCGCTGCAACCAACACAATTCAAAAGGTGCAACTTTTCACAATTTTCACTACCACTTGATAAGTAGTTGGTGAGTGTTTGCAGACAAGTCGTCATCTTCCACACAGACCACTGGTGACTGCGGAAACCCAGTAACCAAAAGCAAACACAAGCACATTTTTAGTGTACCACCGTATACCTCTTTGCAACAAATTCCCCCTAGTGAATGCCAGGAATCTCTAACAAAAATTCGCCAATACACATTTTCACATTTTTTCCCTAGCAATCGGAGGTTGCTATGGATTCACCAACTGTCTCTATGCCTGTGTTGTCATGTCTGTGTTGCTGAAGTTTTGGAAGGTCTCAGCTTCACAGGCCTAGTGAACCCATGGCGACTTCATGACAATCTCCGGTCACTAGGGGAAAAAAGAAGAAAAGGTTGTTGGTAGTCACTGGGTGAAACTGGTTGCAAAGAGGTTGCTGTGCTAAAAACCTGCTTATGATTGCTTTGTTTGCTAGCAGATTGTCACCTGTAGTTTGCATGGGCGATGCCAACTTGTCTGCAAAAGCTCGCTAACTAAGCACCAAGCACTGTATACCTCTTTGCGGCCAATTTCATCTTGCAATCTCCAGTGATCACTCGCCAACTGCTCAGGGAATATGTACCCTTTTCTCTAGTGACCAGTGGTTGTCACCAGTCACTAGTTGGCTGCTGACTGGTCTCTAGGCCAGTGTAACTTGGGCTCATAGGCTTAGAAGATGTGAAGAGGCAGAATGTGTCTGATCCTAGAGTTAGATAAGATCAATACCACAATCATGGCTGAATTCTGAATATAAAGCCACAGACAGAATCCAGGGTAAAAAAATAAATTAAAAATGTGCACTTTTGGACAAGACTAAAGTGTATTCATTATGATGTATGTTAGGACAAAGATTTGTAATAAATAGCTCACAAAAAGTTTTTACAAGTCTGTACTTTTGACATATTATTCCAACTAATTATTTAAAGGTTTCACGCCTCCATTTATTCCCAGATAATGCAGGGATTTGTACAACCTGGTCCTTCTGTGTCTTAGATCTTAAATAAATATCAGAAAAGGGGTAGGGAACCCATGTGGGAGTTTCAGCATGAAAAGATAGAAAATATAAATTGAGACTGTCATGCTCCATATGTCTCTACCTTTTTCTACCTCTTTTTTTAACTCCTTTTTTTGGGGCTTCCAGTTATTCCTAAACTGTTGCCTCTTGTCTGCTGGATACTGTAGCAGAACTTTTAGCCCGAGCATCTTCTGCTATGACACTTCACATTCTCTGTAGCATCTTGTTAATGAAACCAGTTAGGTTAAGGAGCTTTAGCTAATCACTGCATTTTTCTAGGTTTTATTCCTCTCTCTGTCTTCCTGAATCTCTCTCTCCCCCACTTTCTCTCCGATTCCCTTTACTCAGTTTATTGCCCATTTCAGCTAAATCCACACAGCCCTCTGTGCCATTGTAGATAACACAGACTTGGCTCGGAGTCTCTGGGATCTGTCACTGCCGCATTACCGAATACAAACATGCGACCATGACATGAGCCTTGACACCTACTGTAGGCCTATTTAATGTGGAGTGTGAGGTACAGTCATTTCTTGTGGGGCAAATATATTATACGGTTTGTTAGCTGAATTTGGCTAAAGGCAGATAATAGCTTGGGTTCATTACCGTAGTCAGGCTTTGAGTAGACTCGCGTATATCAACACTGTCCGCTCTCATCACCACTATTTACTCAGCAGAGATGGTGTGTGTTTAAGCCTTTTGAGAATAGTAAATAAAAGAAGTAGCAGGCATCATCAACTTTTTCAGCATTTCCATGACTTAACACCCATGGGGAATTTGTTTTCAACATAATTTTGTATTATTTATGAGCTGTTGGCATAGTCTTTTGAAGCTTTAATTTATTTATTTTTTACCATTCTCAAATGGTGCATCATAATGATCTATCCCCAGAATTTGTATAACTTCTATATTAAGACCTGTTGGTTTTCTTTTTATTTCTCTGTCCATGGTGCTGTGATGAGGTGAGGGATTATCACCAGTGAGGCTAGGTTTCTGAGCAAGCTGGAAGGTGCTGCCAGCTAGACTCTTTAACCTTTATCAGACTGCAGATAGCATCTCAGATAACCTTAAAAGACAGAGGGAGGGAACAAGTGGGAGTGAGTGGGAGGGATGAAGAGCGGAGTTTGAAGGAATCAGGAAAGAAAGAAAGTATACAGTTAGTTGTTTTCTCCAAAGGTGGTGAAAAGTTTATTTATAAAGCAACTTTCTAGATAAGATGTCATGAAGTGCTTTACAATAAAACATAAAAGGTTAAATAGGTAGTTGGTACAAAGTCAATGAATAGGCTATAGTGTGTGCTGAGAGCTTCTCTATACAGCCTGTCCATTATGTTGAAATGTTGTGTTTCCTGTTTTAAACCCTCACACCACTATCTTTATTTTCTCTCACTCTTGCCCTTTCAGCCTGGCTGTCTATCTGTCTGTCTGTCTGTCTCATCTGTCTCTCGCTTATTACCTCATCTGTCTCTGTATTGGACTGATAAGAAGGTGTCCGCCCTGTCTTGGAGGAGAAACCATGGAAACGCACCAGCCGCATGTTGACATCACAGCATGTTAAATATAACCGCCTCCCGTGCCACACACAACTAGTTGTTCTGCCGTTGATCCTCGCCTGGCTATAAATACATGGTTTCCTTCCCATAATTGCAGCTCCAACAGGCTTGTTTGGATGGAGGGAGGAATAGGAAATACCAGAGAGAAAGAAAGAGTGTGTCGTTTTTTTCTCTATTTGTGGTTGCGTGTTTGTCCAATTTGTGCGTCTGAGTGTATGTTTATACCCTCATTTGACTCTTTCTCATTACAGCCCAATCAAGGAGATCGGTAGAGATTTCAGAAGTCTGACAGAATCCCATTTAGGACAAACAGACTCCAAAATTACCTCAGATAAAACAGTGTCAAGCATTTACCCTCTCGCTAATATACATTTCTTTTTGTTAGAAGCTACGTTTAGTGAATGTATTCAGTGTAAACTTAGTTTGATGCTTTGCTTCTGTGCTGTAATTACTTTAAACAGCATGTATACATGTAGACTTCCTGCTTTGGAAAATGCACTTGGCTTTCCTGCTACCACTCTAGCTGTTTTGTTTTTTTTCCTGGGAAGCAGTTAGGTTGGCACTGTCCATTGATTGCTCACCGACTCTCAAATGAACTAAAATAAAGTGAGGTACAACCAAAGATTTCAGGAAATTACTGCTCCGGGCCATTTTTAAAAGATGGACATTACTTCTGAGTGTGAAAAATTAAGCCAGGGTTGCAAAAAGACTTTCAGTCCTATAGAAGTCTATAGGAAAATGTCTTTCTGACTTGACCTCTGTTGGCACTTTGTTGATGAGTTTATGATCTCAGTAACTCATTTTGGGTCACATTGAAAGAAAAATTAAGTCTGTTTTGTAAATCTTGGTTTCTTGGTCATATTATGTTTCAAAAAGGAGCATTATCCAAGCTATGCTCATTGGCTAACAACTTGTGATTGACAAGTTTACAGGAAAAAAGAAATAATTATCCTGTCAGCAATTTTAAGTAGTTCTTAAGTAAATTTTAGTAGTCTGTAATTTCTTAGTATATTACAGGAAAAAAGACACAAATTATACTGTAAGTAATAGTTTAATAGTTTATTTTAAGCAGTACATAAGCAGTTTTAAGTTGTGCATAATTTTGAGTAGTGTGTAATTTATTGGTATTTTATTAGAAACAAACATTTCTCCATCATACATTGTAAATAAGCTGTATGTATAGGGGCGCACGCCATATTACGTAGTGGCTTAACCTTTCCTTTTTACATTTTTCTAATGCACTAGCATAGTACCTGTGGACGGTTGTCACTTGATGTTGTTAGTAATGGAATGATAGCTACCGGGCAAAAAGCATGAATATAGCTTTACATGTACAGTGGTATGCAAACGTTTGGGCACCCCTGATAATTTTCATGATTTTCATTCATAAATTATTGGTTGATCAGATCGGCAATTTCAGTTAAATATATCGTATAGCAGATGAACACAGCGATATTTGAGAAGTGAAATGAAGTTTATAGGATTTACAGTAAGTGTACAATAATTATTTAAACAAAATTAGCCAGGTGCATAAGTTTGGGCACCCCAACAGAAAAATTACACCAATATTTAGTAGATCCTCCTTTTGCAGACATAACAGCCTCTAAACGCTTCCTATAGCTTCCAATGAGAGTCTGGATTCTGGTTGAAGGTATTTTGGACCATTCTTCTTTACAAAACTTCTCCAGTTCAGTCAGGTTTGATGGTTTCCGAGCATGGACGGCCCGCTTTAAATCACACCACAGATTTTCATTAATATTCAGGTCTGGGGACTGAGATGGCCATTCCAGAACATTGTACTTGTTCCTCTGCATGAATGCCTTAGTAGATTTTGAGCAGTGTTTAGTGCCGTTGTCTTGTTGAAGTATCCAGCCCCGGCGCAACTTCAATTTTGTCACTGATTCTTGAACATTGTTCTCAAGAATCTGCTGATATTGACTGGAATCCATGCGACCGTCAACTTTAACAAGATTCCCAGTACCTGCACTGGCCACACAGCCCCACAGCATGATGGAACCGCCACCAAATTTTACTGTGGGTAGCAAGTGTTTGTCTTGGAATGCTGTGTTCTTTTTTGAACAACCAATGACTTATAAAGAAAAATCATGAAAATTATCAGGGGTGCCCAAACTTTCCCATACCACTGTATATACACATGAAAGGGGAAAATGGCTTTGGGAAAGTCAGGGGCTTGTGACTATCATTTTTAAAATTTTCATGTTGTGTATATTTGTAAGAAGTAAATATTTTCACTTATTTGATAACATGCCTAATATAGTATCACTGAAGAATGAAGCTTGACGATGCCTGGCAGTTTCAGTGTTTTTCTGGTTCTGCAAAGGCTTCATGATAATGGATACCAGTCTATGCCTCCCTGTGTTACCAAGAAATTTCAATGCACACTACTGGCTGGAGGTCCATGTCATTTTGCTACCTACCACTGCCAGTGGATTTATGCTTTGTGTTAAGTCTATGCCATAGGCACGTCGTAACCAAAGACCCTTCTAAAACCTTATGCCATGACTTACTCTGTAACCTGGTGTGCACCTCTCTAGAAATATAAGGACTTATCATCAATGCAGCCCTTAAAGACTCTGATTGGCCCGTTTGGTACCATTTCTTCTGCCAGCCATAGGCTGCAAGACAATGGCTCAAATCAAAGAGAGAAACTCCAACACCGACTACTATTTTGACTGCAAAATTGTAGTGCAACCTGCAAACCTGCAGAGGCGTAAATGTTTCACTTTCAGCCACTTGCATAAGCTAAATATAAGACTGTACATAGATCCAACACAGATGGATAAATTGACCTGTAAGCTGGACTATTGTGGGGTTTTGTGTCAAATAAGACTGTCTTGTCAACTATTGAACTACTGTTGATCAAAACTGTTTTCTCTAGTTCAAGGTTCTCTTTCAATGCAGTTACAGTGTGTTTTAGATAAAAAGGCTTTAGCAAGTGACGTGAACCACATTTTCCTAAAGCATGAAACAATAAACCGAAGAGCAATTGAAAAATTAACTAAAGTGTAGATGCAAGTGCAGTGTTTGTCCTGAGTCTGTCTTCCTGTCTTTACGTAACTGTCACTGATGTGCATGAGAGATGTTTGAGAGTGCACAGCATTGCATGTTGTGACTCAGTCTCTTAGCAGCCACCTCATCTTCACAACCCCGCAGGTCCCCAGAGGCTGGTGCAGGACCGACCAATCAGAGAGAGACGCCACAATGACCAAAAGCCTGGTGCTGTGCTGTCGCCAGCAGAGAAATGGTTTCAGTCTAGAAAACGGACATGTTGTGTGTGTGTGTGTGTGTGTGTGTGTGTGTGTGTGTGTGTGTGTGTGTGTGGCTGTGCATGTGTGTGTGCACTGTATGTGAATTTAATAGTCTCTGAGTGTGAAGTGAGAGAGGAGCTGCCTCTGTGTGTGGCTTTGTGTGTGTGACAGTAAATGTGCCTGTGCATGTGTCCTTTTCTATCCCATTGTCTCCTAATGCAGTTTAATCTCCCTTAAACCTAGATGATTTATTCTCCCTGCCTTGCCACTCACGTGCATGAACAAATAGCACTGGCAAAGATAATAACAATTAGTTTCGTAAAAACTGAGATTGTGATTATTTAATGTGATTACTAATTGATGTTGGAGCAATTGCTGAACTTAAAAGCAAAAAAGACTCTTTGCAGCGGTGGAATTTCTTGAACTAAATCATAGCAGATTGCCCATATGTTTCTCTGCTTTTTTGCCAGTTCATTTCCAACAAAGTTAAACTTATTTTGCAAGGTCAATCTCCCACATGGATACATGACTTGAGGTTTATGCTACCTTAAACGCATATGTTTGAAACCACAAAACCTAGAATGCAACTTAGGGACTAAGTCAGAGGGCACACACATTATACTGCAAAGACAGTGTAAAACCAGTCCAACCAAAGAAAATTCTCTTTTCAGGGAAGTCCAAACAAATAATCACCCAATATAAGGAACTCCGAAGTTCAACAAAAAACACCTGTTTCCAATTTAGTTCATTTCATTGGTGGCACAATGCAGCAAGGAATAAGCAACTCCCAGGAATTTTTCTTTTTTTTTTTTTTTTTTTGCTATGCCGAGGACTACCTTTAGCACCAGAGTTTGACATTGAGCTACTGAGACAGACTGCTTCTGCTGAGGCTGCCATTTTGCCTCTTGCCACCACCATTTTTTAAAAGAAGTAGGAATAGATGAATTTGGAAGAAACCAGAATCCCGAAAAAGGTATGACATGAATGGCAGAATAGCATGAAATATGCTGCAATTTAAAAGCAGCAGCAATAAAGCAAATGCACACTGAAGGAAGCAGTGCACGGTCCAGAAAAATCACACATGTGGCTTTTAATTAGAGTGATAATATTAGCCCACTTAGTTAAAAAGATAATGCTATGTTATATGACACACACATATAGTGGTGTATAAACACATGGAGAGTGAGCAGCCTAGGCCTATTACAGTGTAACTAAGGGAGGGTTCAGGGTCGCCTGATTCAGCCCTAAGTATAAGTGTTATCAAAAAGGAAAATTTTAAGTCTGATCTTGCAGGTAGAGAGGGTGTCTGTCTCCCAAATCCAGGCTGGGAGCTGGTCCCACAGGACAGGGGGCCTAATAGCTGATAGCTCTGCCTCCCATTCTGCTTTTATAAACCCTAGAAACCACAAGTAAGCCAGCAGTCTGAGGGCAAGGTGCTCCATAATGGGGACCGTGTAAATGAGGAGAAGGATTTTACAGGGAGCCAATGAAGAGAAGCCAATATGGGAGGAATATGGTCTCTCTGTCTAGTTCCTTTCAGAACTCTCTGTTACAGTATTGCAGTGATCTATACATAGTCAATGAAACAAACGTGCAACATATAATGTCTTGCTAGGTGCTTGTTTGCCATCAGGAGCTATTACAAAAATGCAAATAAATACACTGCTCCAAAAAAAAAAGGGAACACTTAAACAACACAATATAACTCCAAGTAAATCAAACTTCTGTGAAATCAAACTGTCCACTTAGGAAGCAACACTGATTGATAATCAATTTCACATGCTGTTGTGCAAAAGGAATAGACAGCAAGTGGAAATTATTGGCAATTAGCAAGACACACTCAATAAAGGAGTGGTTCTGCAGGTGGGGACCACAGACCACTTCTCAGTACCTATGCTTTCTGACTGATGTTTTGGTCACTTTTGAATGTTGGCGGTGCTTTCACACTCATGGTAGCATGAGACGGACTCTACAACCCACAGGATGGCACATCAATGCGAGCTGTGGCAAGAAGGTTTGCTGTGTCTGTCAGCATAGTGTCCAGAGGCTGGAGGCGCTACCAGGAGACAGGCCAGTACACCAGGAGATGGGGAGGAGGCCGTAGGAGGGCAACAACCCAGCAGCAGGACCGCTACCTCAGCCTTTGTGCAAGGAGGAACAGGAGGAGCACTGCCAGAGCCCTGCAAAATGACCTCCAGCAGGCCACAAATGTGCATGTGTCTGCACAAACAGTTAGAAACCGACTCCATGAGAATGGTATGAGGGCCCGACGTCCACAGATGGGGGTTGTGCTCACAGCCCAACACTGTGCAGGATGCTTGGCATTTGCCAGAGAACACCAGGATTGGCAAATTCTCCACTGGCGCCCTGTGCTCTTCACAGATGAAAGCAGGTTCACACTGAGCACATGTGACAGACGTGACAGAGTCTGGAGATGCCGTGGAGAGTGATCTGCTGCCTGCAACATCCTTCAGCATGACCGGTTTGGAGTGGGTCAGTAATGGTGTGGGGTGGCATTTCTTTGGAGGGCCGCACAGCCCTCCATGTGCTCGCCAGAGGTACCATGACTGCCATTAGGTACCGAGATGAGATCCTAAGACCCCTTGTGAGACCATATGCTGGTGCGGTTGGCCCTGGGTTCCTCCTAATGCAGGCCAATGCTAGACCTCATGTGGCTGGATTGTGTCAGCAGTTCCTCCAAGATGAAGGCATTGACGCTATGGACTTGTCCGCCCGTTCCCCAGACCTGAATCCGACTGAGCACATCTGGGACATCATGTCTCGCTCCATCCACCAACGTCACATTGCACCACAGACTGTCCAGGAGTTGGCGGATGCTTTAGTCCAGGTCTGGGAGGAGATCCCTCAGGAGACCATCCACCACCTCATCAGGAGCATGCCCAGGAGTTGTAGGGAGGTCATACAGGCACGTGGAGGCCACACACAATACTGAGCCTCATTTTGACTTGTTTTAAGGACATTACATCAAAGTTGGATCAGCCTGTAGTGTGTTTTTAAACTTTAATTTTGTGTGTGACTTTTGTGTGTGTGTGTGTGGTTAATAAATTTGATTTCCATTGATGATTTTTGTGTGATTTTGTTGTCAGCACATTCAACTTTGTACAGAACAAAGTATTCAATGAGAATATTTCATTCATTCACATCTAGGATGTGTTATTTGAGTGTTCCCTTCCCAAGTGTATATACACACATATACAAAAATGCACCTAACTTTAGAATGGTAGACCAAAGTTAAACTTTGACAAAGTGTTTTTAAGTTTTACTTTCACATCCTATTCTCTTTCATTTTTACTTTCTGTTTAATTAGTTTTAGGCACAAATTGGCTTGGTTAGGTTTAAAGTATAATAGCTTGCACCATTTTAGACATCAGGCTTCAATCAATATCTTCATAGTAAGTCAGCCAGTAGTTATTGAAATACTTCTCTGGAGTAGCGAACTGGTATTGCCATTTGTCAAGCAATCCTTTACCAATGGAACTGCTAGGAATCTCCTTGCAACAGTAAAAATTGCCACATTGTCATGTCATTTTCATTTATCAGCTACCAAAGATTGTAATACCTTCTTTTGATATACTGAAATGGACCTTTTCGTATAAAACTTGTGGATGTGGAATCCAGTTATCCAAAAAGGTCACAGTGCCACTTCCAGGAAACAGTGATTTACTGAGTCAATGTGAGCAGACAGTGACAAAGCTTGGTCTTTTGTCCCTGCGTGCTCCTTTGTATTCTTTCTTTTATCAACACTGTCATGTGAAAAAATAGCAAATGTGCAACTGGCATCTAGGTATTAGACTGTGCTTTATAGAGAAATCCTGCCCCCAGCAGAATCCAGGAGACTGGCAGCTAAACTTAGATTGCACTTTGTATCTCATAAAATCATTAACAGGGCTATCATGCTTTCAATTGATTTTGGCGGACCTTGTTTTTGGCTTCCAAAACACTGAAATGTGAGGGTCTGCACATCCTCAAAACTCACTGTTGCAACACTGAGAGATAAGGGATTTCAGATTCTTAATGCAGGTCAGAAAGGGGCAAAGTTTATCTCCTGCATGAGTTCCTGGAATCTCTTGTCTACTGAATATATACCCCAGTTACATATAATTTACCTCGGTTTAAGTTTAGGAGAATTGAAGAAGAAATTGTCCAGAGCTCTCTTTTTATTTTTTTATTTTATTTTTTTTAAGCAACCTTGATCTGTTTGGGTGAGGAATGAAGCAAAAGGAGACGGATGTTACCCGCTCTGTTGTTGGAACGTACGCACTCAATTACTTTTTCTAAACATAAGGCATCATTAGGTGTCAGGTCTCATTAAGGAAATGCACCACATCCTTGTGGGTCTTTGTTAATTCTATGATCTGATTCAGAATTTATTCTTAAATCAAAATTATTCTCAATTCAATTAAAGAAAGGCACCTATTTTTAGCTCTTACGTCAGTGAGCTGTTTACCAATCCATTAACTCTTGTTCTTTTCCCCTTGAATGGCAAATAAAAATAACACAGCTTTGATGATAGTCATTCTGTGACCAGCAGAAGAAGCAGAAAATGCTGTGTTGCATTACTCAGTTTAAAAAAAAAGTGGATGTTTTCAAAGTATTTATTAAAAAAAATGCCTGCAGTAAATTGGAAGCATCTTGTAGGTATTTAAATTGTGATCTGTGGAAAAGAAATTTCTATAATAGCACTACTATCAGAGAAGGTCATCTGTGTAAAAGAGTATAGAGTTATTTTCTTTACCACACCAGAGTTTGCCGAAGTTTTGTACTGCTTCGGTCACATTGGCCTAGAGACCGGTTGGTAACTAGGGGTGGGGAATATAGCCTGAAAATTATGTTAATAAAGAAGGAACTTTCAGGAAAAAAAAAAGTTTTACCAGTGATTGCAGCTTGCAGGCAGCAGCATTTATTAGTCCAGAAAAAAAAGTTTTCCATCCTTTTCCAATTAGTTGTTGTCAGTGATAACGGTCTACTGAATTCAAAGTGTGAATCTATTGCTTACCAGGTGCCAGCAGCAGCAGCAGCATTAATGTGCAATAGCAGTGGCGCAGCAAGACAAATGTAGGCACAAACATAACGCTTTTTTTTTTTTTTAAATTTTAAATAAAAGCAATAAAGTTGTAATAGAAAAATATATTCTACCTGGGATGTTTATTCAGTTGCTTAAAGTCCTTTACCCCCACGTCAGTAATTTCCATCCACCTTTTGTGCTTCCTGTTATATGGAGTACAGCTAGCAAGTGCTCCAGGATGCTTTGTGGAGACATTGACTTGGGGCATATCACCTGCCCCTTATATCTCCTCCTTGTGTGCTATCAAGGCCTGGCTGTACTTGACAGTGTGTTTTTGCCTCAGGTGGTTGTTGTTTCTACCTGTAATAGGAACAGTTGAACAGCATTTGCATATTTTGCAAGTATGCTTGTGTTGGAGGTTGTTGAATTAGCTCCCTTTTAGGTACTAAATCCGTCATGTCTCATTGTTGATCGTTGATGCATGGCATTGCTATATTGTCGATATCACGATATAACACTTTCACATTAAGTAAAACTTTATATGGGTATTATCAGGAGGTTGCTGACTGTTTCCAGGTGAAATCAGTGGCAAAGAGGGTTCTGCACCAAAAACCTCCTTGAGATTCCTTTGGCTGCTAGCAGATTGCTGCAGTTGCCCATAGTTTGCACTAAAGTGAAAATTTGCCTTAAAAGAAAAAGTTGCGCCTTACCGTGAAGGCAATGCACTTCAAAAGGCGGCCTCACTTTTCTCAGTTTCACCACCACTCAGCAAGCAGTTCGCAAGTCTTTGCGGACAAGTCGGCATCTGCTATACAAACTACAGGTGACTGCGCTAATCTGCTAGTGACCAAGGCCATTGCTAGAGGGTTTTCAGTGCAGCACCATATACCTCTTTGCCACCAATTTCCACTAGAGACTGCCAGCACCCTCCAGCAATGACTCACTAACCGGTCGGGGAATACACATTTTTCTTTTGCATCCGACAATTACCGATACTCTCTAGGCCTGTGTGAGAGGGTCCCATGGTGTACAGTGTGTGCTAGTCAGCCGCCCTCACTTTTTTGTCAATGCTCATCTCCGTTAATGTTGATCTCTTTGTGTTGGGGTACAAATTATTCACAAAATACTTCACCTTTGTCTTTCAGTGTCAATAAATCCACAGTTTGGTCAAACACATTCATACAATCTATCCATGTAAGTCTGTGTACTAAAAGATTTTTTAAAGAAATGCTTCAGAAACTAACTTAAGCTGCCTCTAAATTTAATCAAGCAGGCCCTGTAAACAGCAGTCTGTGTGCATTATATTCTGCAGGCCCATGCAATCTTATCCTACAGCCTAAAAGATAATTGCTTGGGGCACCAACAACAGCAAGAAATTACCTACCCAGCTTTCACTCGAGCTGTTGTGGACTGTGAATTGGATTGGAAAATTGGCTTTTGGGGACTCTCCCATACTATCGAAATCATTCTGTTTGGATTATATGTTAGTTACCTATGATCACATGAATAAATATAAGGCTTTTTTTACATCGTGTGCATTATGTATATTAATTCTCTGTGCTTTTTCTGTGATCCAGTGTGTAGATATTTACAGTGTCTCAGATTTGCATATTTATGCATTTTTGGCAAGCTTCCATTTAGCAGCGCCACACAGAAATGTATTTACACAATACTGGAAAAGCTAAAGCATGTCTGCATCTGTGTTGAGCTGTGTTAAAGGACCCGTGACCTCCACAGCCATTCACACCTCTGGCCAGTTGCACACCAAAGATTAATTCTTTCTGTTTACTGCCATCTTCATTGAAGTATTAATATGAGACCTGCTGAACTTCTGCAACCTAACTGTTATTTTTTACTGTGGAATAACATTGCTCGCAGTGTGACCTAGTTTGAGCTTCTGTGCTCCTCTTGCATGACTTCAAAAATGTGGGCCGGTGGTTATTAAGAGTTTAGGAGTACTGACGATGATGGGGGGGTGGGAGGGTTGAGCTTGTGCTGGATTTGTGAGATGAAGCGGATGAAGAGGCATTTATTTTAACCCATATAACATATCTTAGAAGAATGTGGCTACTTTTAACCACCAGTGGCAGTATCATACTGTTTCTTACCGTATTTGCCAAGGCACCATTGTTTTTTTAATAGTTTTTTATCTTTTTAGGTTTTCAAAATTGCATGTAGCACAAACTGTGTTCTGGCAAGGTGGCAGTTTTATAGGAAACACATGAGGCTCTGAGATTTGGGGCAAGTAGGTGCAACCTTTGGGTACACGTATGTGTGCATGAGCATAAAAGATGAATGATATGTGAGGCTTCAAACAAAGTCAGTTGAATAGGGTGTTAGTACAAGCTTTTTATATGCTTTATCTTTCTGCCACTGTATTTGCCCTCATCCCTTTTCTAACCCTTAGTCTACATGTTGTAGAAAGACACACAAAAAGTCCCACCATAAATACCTGCATATATTTCCAGAAATACATTTTACTTCTTTTTGGTTCCCATTAAAATAAACTGGAGAGAAAAATGGATGCAGTAGACTGCAGAGCCAACCAAGTACTATAATCGATAGTTTAACAGTTTGGTTGTTTACCCTACTATCAAGTCAATTTATCAGCATACTCTTAGTGAAGAATGGAATCCATCTGTTTGCATAAGTGGCTAAAACTGGGGAAGTAACAAGTCGGAGGTTTTGGCTGCACTCACAAGGTGAAAGTGTTACACAACTTGGCCATGTGATTCCTTTCTTTTTACAGCGGCGCTGGGGTCACCCACACAAGTTCAAAAATATCCACCAGCTGGTGAATGATGATATGAGAGGTTGGTGGAGTTACAACTAAAAGACTTTATTGCTAGGGCTTCCCCTTCAGGTCACCCTTCTGACCAGTCTTATATGCGCTGTAATTTCCCCTCCTTACCTTATTACCTTCTTCTCTTCCCCTTTCAGGCTTTTCCATCACATGATCATTTGGTGGGCTTCACCTCTTCTACAGGGGTTTTTTCCCAAGGTTATAATGACCAAATTGGCATTGACATTTATAAATTCCAGCAACATAACCATGCTCATGAGGTGTCCATTCTGATTTTTTATTTTCTTTTGATCTCATGTGATGTGCTGTTTCTTTCATGGTTTTTAGCCTCCTTGAACAAATAACCATTACACAAAGCATTACTGGCAAGCCATCAGCAGTGCAGATCTTTTAGCAAGTGCTTTTTCTTCAAGTTTAGTGGAGAATGTTTCTAAAATTTAAAGTTAATGCTGAGCAGTGATAGTATCCAACATAAAGAAGTGAAATCTCTAGTGCTCTGTTGCTGTATTGACATCCAATAGTGACTTTGTGGTTAATTTTCCAGAGAAAAATCTTGTCTTTTTCTTCTGGGGAAAGGCAAGAATGGTCTTCATTTTGGATTGTAGATAATTGAAAATGTGCAGCTGAAAACCATTGTTGGCTAAATTACATAATGACTTTCACTCAACTGCAAAGGGCATGTTTATATTTTCCACCGAGCGACAGTGGAGGGCAGAAATGCCATGCGCTCTTTCTCTCACTGAAGGGATTTTCTTTGTGGTTGCTGCAGCTGCTGCTTTTCTGACTGACCCCTGTCCTCTTTACACCCCTCCATGTCCCCAAGGTCACATGATTCTCTTAAGATCCAACCTTTGACCTCCAACAACCTGTCATCTCGGGTTGCTATGGTGACATATGTCCTCAGAACCAACGTGGCATCTTGGCGGTTTATTTTTAACTGCCTGGCTTCAGCCAGCTTACTGGGTTAAAATGGGGGCTAAAGTCAAACTGTTGGGGAGGTTCTGGGGACATTTAGGGGCTTCCAGAGTGGGGCTTCCCAGCTGTAGTGATATTATGCCCAGGGTGTCCTAGCAGGAATGTGAGTCATGCATCCACAAGTTAATACAACATTATGTCAGCCAGCATTAGATACTACTGGAACCTGGAAAGTCCTTCAGCAAGTAGTCCGAACAACTGGAGATGGGGGATTTCAGATAGCTAAAAAAATGCTGCCAGTGTCCAGTTGGTTTAGCTTGTGGATGTGGTCCTGTTTACCAAGCAGGTGTTAATGTAAAGGCCGCAGTGTCACCGGATCCTTCTGCTACAGGACTGCAGGGGTAAAACCTGAATTTGTGTTGAGGAGTGTGTGTATACATTTGTCTTCTTGTTTGTGAGCACCTGTTTTCCAAAGTTTATGTGTTGTTTTCATTGAATGCTTTCAGTTCCCAGTAAGTAAATAGTTTCCATGCATCGCAGCTTTCCAGAATACACACTTTTTGTGACGATATTAGCTCAGATAATATTCTCCAGCGTGTTAGTCTCATTAATAATATGATTAGTGTGAGAAAGTGCCTATCCCAGTGGAAACTCAGAGCTTTCTGTTTATCATTTCCTATTTCTTGTGGCCAAGACTGAAAGAAGAAGTGAAACATTGCTATCTTGTTGCTGATGTGTTTGTGTCCTCAGCAGCTGTTGTGTACATGACTCGTCAACACCTGCGTTTGTGACATTTAGTTCAAGTCATGTTTGTACTGTTCTACCACTAGATGGTCAAGGAGTATTTGGAAATATTTTGGTCAACCATTTGTTGTGTCTTGATATAATGTCAGACAAGTTTGGTTTTCCAGAGGTAATAACAATGTTTCTATAACTTGGTACTAAACTGTTTTGTAAGGAGGATACTTGTACATGTAGATATATAAGTACCAAATGCAAGACAGTGTAACATTTGGGTTGTGTTCAGTGGTGAAGAGGAGGCGGCAAACGTACTTAGCAGACAGTCAAAAATGCACAACCACACTGGTACTGGGAGTTCCACAGTGTTGTTCTTTAACAAACATACTCTTCACCAACCTTATAAAGCCCGGTTGAACAGCTGCTGCATTATCATACATGAAAATAAGCAGAGTTCATACAACCCGTAACATTACTAAAAGTTGGGGGGACGGTGATAGAAAAATAGAGGTCCACCTCGATCCACGCATCCGTCTGCGAAAAACGCTTCTCCCGCGCACTCTACAGAGGAGTGGTGGCGCACACTTTTGACATCACTAACAAACAATACACAATTACGACTGTTACAACAGGGAGGAAAATGGTAAATTTATAAATTGCAATAATTTTATGTTCAAGTAAATAATTTTACATTTCTACTCTCCTTTTATATGTTTGATTTTCCTGTCCCATTGTACATCTCAGTGTAAACCTTTTCTTTGAGGTGGCAGTTTAAGTGTTAAAGTTTCGCTTTTTCCATTTTCGACGTCTGGATTTTGCATTTTCATGTTTTGTGAGTTCTAGTTTGGCAGTATCTGTTTGAAAAATCCAAAATATTTGCAACGTGCACTAAATAATTCCCAAACTCTGCATATGAAAAACAAAAATAACACTTGATTTGAACTGGCCGCTGTCCCCTTCAAGGCCGTCCCCTTATGAAATCCTGCACAGATTTCAGTGCTCCTGCTGTGTTTAGATCACACCCTAGTAGTAACATTGTGACCACTGGCACTTGAGGATTTGTGATCTTCCCAAAAGAGTACAATCTTGTAAAGAGAGCAAACATCTCCTCTCTTTGTCTGTCAACTGGTGACGCCAGCTGGGTCTCCAGCTTTGAACCAGAAAGATTTCCAGTGCAAATGCGGCACAGGATGGGAAAAGCCGAGGATCACGGCTGTACACAACAGCCAAGCAATGATGCAATCAAGACTTTCCCATATTTACAATGTTTGTTATCTGAACTTTGCTGTCTGCAAATATGTCTGAAAACTGTCCAAATAAATATTTTTTTTAACAGTTTCTGATGCATAAACTGCAAATAAGCAATGCAAACCTCTCAGCTGTGAAGAGGAAAAACCCCACTCAGCACAGCCACACACACCTTTAGGTGCAGCCTGGCCAGTCAGCCAGCGAAATTTGCCCCCTCTGTGAGGCAAACAACTTTATCTTTAGCCTGTGCTGATAACACTTTGTGATTGTTCACTCATTTCTTGCAAACCTAGGGGAGTTTTTAATCAGAGGTTTAGTTGTTTATGAACATTCTTGAAGTGAATATTAATCTGTTTGCATTGTAACTAAACCAGAAAAATTCAAAGAACGGACGTAGTTGGATATTTTGCATTAAAAAATAAGTAAGGATCAATACATTAAAACTGCATTCTTGTATGTGAATCTAGAAGTTTTGAAATTTTAGGAAACATGAAAAAAAAAGTTTTTAAAAAATTTGTGATCACTTGCTGTGTCATGTGTTTTGTCACAAATTGGAAAGAGGACGTAAATGTTGAAGGAGCATGGGATGTGTGCCAGCGCTTCACAAAGAGCTGATTTTGACATTTAAGTCAGGTATAATTTTTATGGGTGAAGGTCTTTTGATTTTGATGACACTTCGCATAAGGATTTGTTACTTTTTAAAACGCTATAAAGGCTATTAAGAAATAATTGCATTATCTCTTTTTTATACGGTTTGGGTGCTATTTTCACATTTTATTAAACTGATCACAATAAACATGCAGATCAGTAATGTGGCAAGAGACAGAGGGTGGTGACATCTAACAGGTCCTCATATAATTTTGTGCCTAAAAACATATGACATACACTATCTATTATTCTGCTCACATGCTGCTTTCACAGCCTGTACATTAGGTAAATTTAATTTAAGACAAATGCAACTTACATTATACATCAGTTTATTGTGCAGTTTGTTCTTAAAATAACATCTCATTCTGCCTAATTAGCCTGGCAGATCCACTAATGGAGTCAAGAGATGCCTGTGTTACATCATATCAGTGAACTTGAAACAGACATCCAGGAGGTCACTGTGACACCTTAGTCACACTAGCAGCCTTACAGAGGATTGACTTTTAGAGCTCATGGAAACTTTCGCTGTCTGACTTTTCCCCGTGTGCCACAGTATCATGGAGCATGGACTAGGACCACATAAGACCTACTGGACCGACACCAGTAGGTTGTGTTTGCCTCTCATAGAGGTTTAAACAGTTTAATTTGCAGACATTGTCTCTTGCTTGTTGCTTGACTCCTTTTTAATCTCTTATTCAGCACAGATGCGTAGGCCATGACCTCTCACTTGTGACAGTTCAAAACAACAATGTGAAGAGTGAACCAGAGAGAGACTGGTAGTTTTATTCTGCTGATGCAGAGATTTTTGGAGCATTCCTTCTGTGTCCAAGGGATTCTAGTATACTTTTTGTTCGTTAAAGCATCAGCTGTAGATTTTAAACAAGGGTTGTGTGGGGTTGGGGTGGGGGTGGGGGGCAAAGAATTCCTCACTGTTACAGCCCAAGGTGGATTTTCACATTCTCTCTTTAGTGCCAAGGCTAAAGTGTTCTGATTCGTGAATAATCTCCCCCCGCTTTCTCACCTAATGGTCTGGTCCATGCCTACTGAGGATGACTATGGTGATGTCAGAGCAAAGAGCTCAAAGCGGCTTTGGTGGGGTGCGGGGTGGGGAAGCTAGAGGTTAAAGAGGTGACATAGAAAACAATCCACAACATGAAGAAAGATGAAGACGGTCATATGCAGAAAGCCACATTTACATGCATGAGCACAGGCAGAGAAGCATGTGCACATATCCATCACGCTCTGTAGTCACTTCTTCAAAATAGCCTACTGCACAGAGGGATTAAGACACACTCACGCTAGATGCCAGCAGGAAATCGTCAGACATTTGTCCTTGTGCACTGGGGCTACTGCCCTCGCATTGGCTGAATAAATATTCACGGACGGATTGCAGAGATTTGGGTAAACAACTGAGGTGCTTGACTATTGGATGGAGCGGTGTTTTACTCCCATCATATTAACTATTTTCCTATTGGTCAAAAATTCATGTTTGGAGGGATTTAAAGAAGCTTTAGCTACTGGATGAAATGATTTGAGTGCTCTACTCCCATGCAGTATTAGCACAAGTCTTCTTCAGGAACATGTTGACTATTGACATTAAATGAGGTCTTTACTTTCATGGAAAGAGCTGAAACCTTTTCCTGGTACAGCTGTCCAGATAGGTGGTTCATCTCAGGGGGCAGAACTTTGCATCTCTTCACGGCCTGATTAGCAGCACGAAGACATTCTCTGAAAGACTGAAAAATATCTCAACACAAACCCAACAATGGTGATCACTGAATTCAAAAAGAGGCGTCAATGTCTGGTTATTGCTGGCATGTGAGGATCCAGAGAAATTATTCACTGTACAACAATGAGAAGCACCAACATTGTTCTTGAGTATATTCATATCCCCAATGATTTCTTGCCTTGGAGTGGCATCAATAGGCAAATGCCCTCTTTACAATTGGCTGGAGTGGAGTTAGAGTTGTGTTTATTAGGGTAAACAAGCTGTGCTCCAGAGATAACACTGAGGCCATTCACCCCACCCTGGAATTGAGCTGATAGTAATACCAGCCCGCACTCACACACCGACACACAGCCATCATTCAACTCCTCTGTTCCCTCTTTTCCTCAATGCATCGCTGCACAAACCAGCAAGGTAACACAACGCAAAACAGAAACAATACAAATGCCCTGCAGCCTCCATACAACAGGATTGTCACAGCTCTAGGGTCACCCTTGGCTGTCATTCTCATTCACACACTGTAGGTTTTCACAATGGTGTCCAACATTATGCCCAGACTGTGCTTGTGACCCGCCCCAAGTGATGACCTCATCTGACAGCACAGCTGCCAGTAGGCAGCAGACTGCTTATGAAACAAGGCCATTCTATCCCTAAAATTCAGGGGTTGTGCAACTGGAGTGGGAGCACAGTGTGCCCATGTGTGAGTGTAAGTTTGTATGTGGTAGAAATTTTGTGATTATGCAACAAGGTTGATATTATAGCTGCAAAAAAATTCAAGCAAATTTTGAGCCACATTGTGCTTCAGAAGGACTGTGTTTTGTGCCCACACATGCACACACGTGCATCCACGCACACAGACACACAGTTTAAGATCACAGTTGTGAATAATAGATACTGAAGTGATGTGTCAAAGTCCTTGGAGTGGCCTGGAAACAGAGTGCAGATTAAATGTGCACCAACCCTGACCTCAGCCAGACCGTGTTACACACCCACACACGAACAGGCGCACACAATCCCACGCATGCAGTCTGCTATCATGACAACACTCTCCCTCTGACCAATGAGATATGCTGCAGTTACCACAGCTCAGGCAAGCAGCATCATGACAGAATATGAATTTGAGTTACTTTTACGCTGCACTCACGTTACACTCATTCATGTAGCACCAGAGTTCTTGCAGGTGGTTAATTTGTGATGGGTTTGAAAAGCAATGGGGGCACACACAATGTTGGGTTTTTGTATTAAATTTATCATCCAGGAGCTTTTTTTGGTGTCTGGACTTCCTTTTCTTTCTTAATTTGCGAGGGGTTGCCTGTACAGACTAGTATATGCTCAATTCATTACAAATCTGTAAAGTGTTGTAATTGTTATGATGGCACTGCCTTCATTCCTTTTTTTTTTTACCTTTACTAAATTTAATTAAAAGCAAATCCTTAAAATCTATTGTGTGTTGGATGGCAAATAGAAACCAAAATAAATCTGCAATACTTGATGTACTTTTTAGCCAGCTGGTTCAGTTTTCTTCCAGTGAAAAGGGCAAAAACAAGTACTCCACTTTTTTACACAAGTTTCTGACCAAACTTGTGTTTTGATTTGTAGAGTTAAAAAACATGACTTTTGGCTGGTCCTTTGTCACAAGGGGTCACCACATCAAGCAGCTCCACATGCTTTATTTGGAGTTTTATGCTGGATACCCTTACTGACCAAACATCAAAGGGGATTTGTGTCTGGACAACCATTTGCTTCCCACGCCAATTTGTAAGCCACTACACTATGGATCCACTAATTTGTAGAGTATTTATTGTGTTTTCTTTTTCAGATCATTCTAGTCATTGTTTCTAGAGGCAGAGAGGTAAATGCTGTCAATGCTGTGAACGGTAAAGAAATGCTGTGCCTTTGCATTATTGATGTTACTCAGAAACTGCAGGCTTGTTCTTTTTTTTTTTTGGCTTCCTACCATTCCCTTATTACCTGTGAAGAAAATTACGTAAATCACTTTCAGGTACACTTGAAGATCTGTCTTATTTTGTGAGCCTGTTGCACCAGGAGGAGCTCGTGTTCTTCAAGGTTCTTTTGCTTCTCACCTTGTCAGCTGAGAACAAACATGACCTCTTTGTTGATAATTGCACTCCTGAACACGTTCCGTTTTCCAGTGCCTTTAAACTTCTCCTCCTCCTTCAAAGAGACCATGAAAAATTAAACAAGCTTTACGTCATCATTTGTACAGGTAACAATGTTGGCGTGTCAAGCCAAGGTATCTGATTCTTTCTTCCAATGACATGATGGAATATGTTAGGCAGTGTTAGCTTCCACCAGGTAAAGCTGCAATATTGATGAAGAGGGTGAGGCGTTCTTTCCACTGCCTCAACTCCAACCGGCTCCTCCTCTCGTTGCCACGTCCCGATCATTCGATACATTAACATGCTCGTGCTGTTGGGTGGATGGATGGTCGGGCGAACTGGGCGAAGCGGAGTGGAGAAGGGAAGGGAGGAGAAGTGCGCGGCATGCTGCACATTTTCCATCTGTCATGAAAGTGGAGCAGCTCATTACCACAGAGTGCTCTCCACTGAGCTGACCTGAAAAGACAAGAAGTGTGTGCTTAGGGGCAGGTTTGAGAAAATGCACATATAGTATTAATGTGTCCTAGTAGTACCTTTCTAACCCAGTGTGTCCATACTCTTGTGCAACTTGGTTGTGGAAGTGTGTAGATAACTGCACTAATGTCTGCACTGTAAATTTAATCATACGTCCTCATTTTGAAGAATAAGAGCAATCATTCTAGCAGAGCAATCCCAGTACATTCCTGCAAGCATCATCCACTAACAAATGGAGGCATCAATTTTTCATAATTGAGGAGACATTTTCCTCCTTTCCAACTGTCCATTACTCTGCTTAGATAAGTCATCACCCTTAAAAGCATATATATGGATTGGTCACAACTTTAAAACCACCTTGTGAATATTATGTTCATGCCTTTTGTGCTGCCAAAACAGGCCTGGGCATGGAAGCACTGAAAGTGTCCTGTGGTTACTGGCACAGGGACATTGGCAGCGGACCACTTTGGGTCCTGTGGGTAGTGCGTAATGGTATAGGCCTATCTGGCTTGTTCTAACACGTTCCACAGATGCTCCATTTGAATGTGATCTGAGAAGTTTGAGCTCTTTTTGACCTGTTTTTGCCATCAGGAAGTGTTACCGTGGGAGGGTGGTGCATGCTTGGTCTTCAGCACTGTTTAGTGGTATGTGTCCAACTCATATTAACATGAATGCAACCCAATGATTCCTAGCAGGAGATTGTGTCAGTTCAACTTGTGGTTTGAATGGTGTAAAAACATCTATTTACCTAATGAAGTGGTAGGCACAGAGTAAGGAAGAGGAGTGTTACAAAAAGGTGAGGCTATAGGGTCTTAAATTGGCCATCTCCCTTTGTTTTTCCATTTGTAAATGATCATCAGGTTACAGGGACTGTTTTGAAATGGGGCATTTTCTTTCCTGTTTAACTTATTTGAAGATTGTTTGCTGATTTTTATTTTCCCCTCAAAGCCTCGCAGCACATTAGAGATGAGGGACATTGGTCCTTTTGCAAAGAAATCCATTTAGTACACCTTGTGATGAACATAAACAGTCTCCCTTGAGCTTTCTCTGTATGCTTGATCCCCAGGGTTTAATGTCCCAGCTGAGAATTCAGCATGTCAATTTGTGACTGTGCTTGAGGGCACTGCAGAAGCAGTGGGTCTGATATAGGATGGCAGGCAGAAAGAAAGAATGGGGGGGGGAGGGAGAGAGAGAGAGAGAGAGAGAGAGATGAAGGCACAGCAGGGAGAGCAGGGGAGAGAACAAAAAGATAAATCTGGAGGGACCTTGCAGATTGGTAATAAAGCCTCTGTGACCAGATGTCTATCTGAATAAAAAAGCTATTTGCAGTTTTGTTTTCTGGGTTTTTTTTTTGTTTTGTTTTGTTTTTTTATTTAATTCAACCAACCACATTGAAAGATAAAAAGAGCTTTGTCAGAGAAAAATGATGCTGAGCTTTTGGGACTGAATCTGGAAAAAAAAAAAAAAGTCCTGACAACAGTAGAGTACAAGGTTCTGACAAACCTCAGTGAACAATTTGCAGCTCACTGTGAATCCTTCAGCAGGCTTTACCACTTGTGCCTCGACTGGAATTAACTTCCCTTCCTCGCTCGACCATGATGATTGATTTCAAGGTCTGCCTGCAAACCTGTCCAAACTGTAGTTGGCGAAAGATTCTGCTCTCAATAGCCATTTCATAATTTGTGTTTCCTCCAGTCTGACAGAAAGGATACCATAGAGGGCATAATTGATTACCTGCTGTGTCCTTGTTATGTCTACAGCCTCGGAGCTGCACGGTGCTGGATATTGTGTCGTGCTTCCAGCTGTAGTGTACGGCTGCCAGGGTTAATCAGAAAACAGGCCATAACCTGTTAGATGTTTCAAGCTTGATCCTAAAATGGAAACAGTTTAGGGCAGCAGTTTAAACATTAACGTTAAGCTCATTAGCAAAAATGCTGATGGGATGAATATTAATGCAGGATTGGTCACCACTTTGTAATGTCTGTCCTAAAAATGCACGAGCATCTGTCATTTAAGCACCAGAATAATGACTCTTGTACCTGGGAGCAAAAGGTAGCATTGTAGTGACATTGTTATACAAGAGTGATACAGATGTGTTGAGGGAGGCGGTTGAGGCTGACAGATGATCAAAAAACAAAAAGACAAAAGGCCAAAATTTCATAGTTAAAGGTTTTGCAAGTGGTTCCTGTAGGTTGCTGGTTGTGAAACCAATCACACAAAGTTGCAACAACAAAAGACTTCTTGCAATTGCTTTGGTTGCTAGCAGGTTGCCATGGTTGCCTGTAGTTTGCATGGAAGACATCGATTTGTCTGCAAACACTTGCGAACTACTCGGTAAGCTGCAGTAAACCAACAACACCAAAGTAAAGAATTCCTGGACTTTCGCCCAAAGAGAAATGAGATGCCACTACCTCTTAACTTCTCCACTCATTCCATGCATTCAATTGTTTCTTTCCTTTAATAAACAGGTGATTACATTTCCAAATTGCATCATCAGGTCTTAATCAAAGGGCTACTAAATTGCCAGCTAAGCATGACACTGTTCCAACTCGTCTGTGCATATACAGCATGAAAGACCAAAGGTTGCAGTACAGTGACTGTAGCTGTGATCAAAGTTTCTTCAGCTTAAGGTAGAGCAAGGCTCGTCTTTGCTAACACTTTTTTTTTTTTTTTTTTTACTGTAGAAAATGTTTGGGGTTTATTTTTAGCATTTAATGAAATATTGTATAGTAAAAGCAGCTGCTGTTAACTTTACTGTTTAATTTCAAAGAGTAGTCTTTTTGAGCCTGCCTGCTCCTGAAAATTGATTCCACATGCTTCATCCCCCTCTCAAACCTCTACTTATGAGTGAAAAATCTATCTGGAGGTGGTTTATTGAAGACACCCATTATGAGTCCTTTGAACTTTGAACATTCTGGGGGATGGGATGCAAGTCCAGCTCTAAGCCTAAGAGAGATAAATAACCTTGTTGTGCTAATACAGTATGTCGATAAGCTTTTAAAAGCTCAAACTCTAATCTTCATAACTTACGAAGCATTAAATATCTACAATAAGCAAAAGATTTGTCTGCTGCAGCAAGTAAGTGTTAGTTAAGTTTTAATCTGTGAGTGGGTGAACTGGAGTTTGCAAAAGGTTAATCCCAATCAGTATGGAAATAACCCTATGTTGAACTGACTAGACAGCTACTATATGTTCTAGGCTGACCTAGTTAACTATGTGCATATGACCCTCTGTTATCCATGTCCATGAGTTCCATTCAAACTACATTTGCTGATATATGCTAGTGACCAAAGCAATTACAAGGCGTTTCCCAGCCAGTATATCCCAACCAGTTGGGGAATACACATTTTTCCCTCACGTCCGGTGGTTGCCAGATGGTCACAGACTGTTCTCTAGGCCTGTGTGACTGTGACCTTGTTCACTTGACCCTACATTGTCACCATGGTTGTCACACATCCAAAATGGCAGACAAGTTAACGTTATATGGTCAGCTTTTAAAAAATAATAGACAGAATTTGTTGAATTACTGCCCACATTCAAGCTCAAGTACATTAATTAAACACATCAAATCAGCTTGAGCAGCTTCAGGTAGTCTGAGTGTGAGAAAAGCCATAATATAATATGATGAATGATAAATCTAACCTGGGCTCTGGCTAATATTTGGCATGTAGCACAAAACACAAAGCGCAGCTGATCCGAATGTCATTAGTTTGACATTTCCAAAAACACTGATAAAATCTGGCCTAATCATGGCATGGAATTGAAATTTAAAGACCACCAGAGTGAATACATACATATCAGAGTAACAGGAATGTGTGTAAGAAAATTCAGGGCAGTCTCTCCAATTTTTTTCAAGCAAGCCACAGATGTCTCGAGGCACTGAAGGAAAAGCTATGATGATCACCCAGTGAAGCTTCATCTGCCTATAACAAATTTGTAATAGTCTGAATTACAGATATCAAGCTGTTTCACTGGATAACTGTTTGCCACTAAAAGGATCTAAAATATCATATGCATTTATTCTTTAAGAAGAATGATTTTTGTCCCAATAGCTTGTAACACTTGAGTTTTTTTCAGTTTAGCACCAAGTCAAGGGAGCTCTGAAACTATTAGGATATATCCTCTGGTGACCAAGAATGGCTAAACAGAACTTTGTACTAGTTCATTTGACAGATTAGGTATGTGCAGCTTTGTCCCTAGGGATAGGGTTAGGCACACATGTGTGTTGGTTGGTGCAGTGACTGAGTGTGTGTGGATGTAGCGGTGTTTATAGATGTGCATCCAAAGTGCTGTGTTATTGTGAGAGGAAGGCAGATTAAACTTTGCTGCCTTACCCTTCTCATTCTCTTGACTGCACATGAACTCCTTTGCTCCCTGGTTACTGCTCTGGCTGAAAACGAGCTCATGAACTCCAACTGAGTCTCTCAACTCTTTCTCACACACACACACACACACACACACACACACACACGAAAACACACTTGTTCCCTGGTAGAATCTCCTCTTCCCTTCCTAATTGCCCCGAGGGCTTACTGGACCTTGGCATTCCACTCACTCCACACTTTAAGTTTAGCTGCTCGCCTGTCAGGGCATGACAGGCTCACCACCCCGTATGTCCAGACAGCGACACTGCTTCATGGCAACACATTAACACTTTAGGCACTCCTGCAAGCACACCATGATGAGCAATGGCACTGAGACAGGTAATGATGTAAGCCTCCTTGTAGTCGTTCTGGCCACAGCTTGTTTTGATATCATTTTACCTCTTGGTATTTTTGTTCAAGTATGTGTTTCAGCTAAACTCAGGAGGTGAATAAAATAAATTTTAATTTCAAAGTAATATACATGAGGTACAGTAGTATCACTGTAGCTACAGTTCACTGGGTTTAGTTTATTTACAGTTTGTCTAGCTCTACCCAAATATCATAGCTCTAAAGGCTCATTATAAAAAGTAATGTGCCATTTTCTTTTTTTTTTTAAGCTGGCTATATCATTAAAATTATTAAAATGTTTTACTGCAGTTTAAAGCAGCTAAGCCTCACAGGGCAAAACTACCACATGAAACGCTTCTCTCAAGTACTTAGGCAGAAAAACCGCCTTCTTCGTTGTTGGATCATAAATAACTGGCTTCTCAATTAGAGTCAGGATCAGTTTCCTCCTCACTATGGTTTAAAGTAGATAACACACACCCTGCCTCACTTTGATTTTGATTGGTTGGTAAGAGAGAAGTGGCATTAATGAGTGCAGCAGTGTTAAAAAAGTTGAATTGTTTTCAACTAAAAGTAAGTGCAGCTGGGAAAGAAAAGGTTTAAAAAACACTTTGAGTGCTGTCTGCACGGAGCTTCATAGGATTTGTGTGGGAAATCGATGCTGCTTGTGCAAAAAATGTCTGTGGACACAGAGCCGTACTCAGACTGCTTCAGGTTCTTGGCAGCACCTAGGCAAGGATAACAGAGTTTAGACACGTGATCCACTGAGACATCACCCACTGGTTTGTGGACTACTGTTTTGAAACCAGGTGTTTGACATTTTACCCATCTTATTTTTTTTTCTTTAAGTAGGACCAAAACATATTTAGACGCCAGGGTAGCACTGGGTGTCAAGATGCATACATGCTGCACTGCGATATTTTTTTTAAGAAGAAGAAACAGCCTTTATTGTCCCACAGAGGGAAAATTTAGTTCCCCTGGGTATCCCATTTAATATTAAATGGGATGCCAATTTATTTTCTTCCATGAGAACTTGAACCTAGCACTCTTGGCACAGCTGAAATCTGAACAAAAAAACATTCAAAGTGACTACACCCTTAGGTATCTTTTTATGTTCCCCTAAGAGTCCAGGGGATGTACAGAAGTACATCTTAGATTTCTAAATCTAAAAATGCCTGGGCTGAAAAAGGAAACAAGAGGCAACCTTGGCAATAAAATAAAGTTTTTTTCTGTACTCCTGGCCTAATTGTACCCAAAGCAGGAGAGAGAGTGATGCACCCACTCTGGCAAATCACAGAGAGGCTTGCTAGGGTTGTAACAACTTTATGTCCCTATACAATTTGAAAAGAACAGTTATACAGAAATCACCCACAAAGGGCGAAATTAGCGATAGAGACCCAAACCATTTTTTGCAGCAGGCTGTTTATTTCTCTTCTGAAATTAGACATTTTAAATGATTTAGGTGAAAATTCTACTATTTGGTTAAAATTAAGTTAATGATAAAGCCCAAAGAGCAGCTGTGGAATAGAAGGTAGACTGGGTTGTCTTTCAGTCAGAAGGTCAGTGGTTTGATCTGTGGCGGTGTGTCACCGTGTCTTTGGGCAAGATACTGAACCTCCAAATTGACCCTGATGGCTCCATGAGTGTGTGTGTCTAATGTCAGGTGTGCCCTGCTGCTTTGTGATTGGTTATTTGTGGTTTTACGCTGACATTTTTTCCACAATAAGTTTGATATGATAAAATTCATTATTTAGACTGTGAATGATATTGCGTCTGTGAATGGTGATATCCTTGATATCTTTGAGTGTTGGTTGAAAGAGTAGGTTTGAAATTAGATCATAAAAAACCTTGGCTTTGGTATGAAAATATGGAGATGTTATAATCCTTAAAATGTTGATTGCTTTCTGCTAGGATGGCTTGCCCTTGATCAGAAACTTGAAGTATTATTTAGTTTTAATTACTGCCTCACTTATTTAAATCAAGTCCAGATTAAATGCAGTGCATTAATTGTTTTGTTATTTAACTCAGATTGACGTTGTGTGACTATGTGTATGCGTGTCTTCTTGCTTTATGTACGGTGGTATTAAAAAAGATGACATCATGCGTTGATGCTCATGAATCTCATGATGCATTGAAAACTGTTAGAAGCTTGTAGAGCTGTGTTGGCACTATAATCAGTGCACTGTATCTGTGTGTGTTTCTGAAAGAGAGAGAGAGCAAGAGAGGGGATGGTCTAATCCTGGTGTGTCGATGGTGTAGGATTTGTGTGTGTGTGTGTGTGTGTGTGTGTGTGTGTGTGTGTGTGTGTGTGTGTGTGTGTGTGTGTGTGTGTGTGAGCGACAGAGAGAGTGTGTTTGTCTGCCTGTCTGTAGTATTCTATACCATAACTGAATGCAATACTCACAGATGCACGTCCTCGTCTTTGTGTGTCTCCCACACAGGCTCTAGCACACAAACGCACACGCAAGAATCAAACCAGCCAAATGCCTCTATCAAACCCTCTGCAGTCCACTATCATCCCATTCCCTGGCTTGCTGCACAGCTTAGCCAACAAGTCTGCTTCTGTTTGTGTTTGTGGGTGTTTTTCTGTCAGTTTCTTTTGTTTTTTTTCCCCCTGTATGTGTGCTTCTCACGTTGCGCACCCCACCTTTTCTTTCATCACCTTTCTTTTTGTTTGTTCCACTTTTCTCACCTCCCTGCATTTTCTTCCCCTCTTTTCCTCCTCCTTCTTTCTTATAGTGTCTGCTTTCTTTAATAACATGGGACATATATGAAGTAGAAAGTGACTTTGTGGGCAACATGAAAGTTTGTCAAGCTATCAATCAATATTCTCAGATGAAATTGATGAGGCTAGTAAAAAAAGAGGAGCAATAAGGCAGTGATGGTGAGGCAGGGCTCAGCAGTGCAAGCATATCACTTATTTGACTGAGCGAAGAATCATGCAAAATGCGTAAAATTAGAAGCTTATGTGAATAAAAAGTATTATTAGTTTCCATCCAGTAAGCCTCCATTTTTTTCTCAACAAAAAGCATGACAGCACACAAGACACTGAACCTAGATTTAGTGAAGAAGAATTTTTTTGTCAGAGATGACTAATGCTCTGTGCTGTGATTGTAATCAAAACATTTTTGGGTGCCAGACAACAACTCCCTGGCAACCACTGGTCAGCAGGAAAAAATGAGCATTCCCCAACTGGTTGGTGAGTGGTTGCTGGCAGTTGCTAGGCGAAATCAGTCGGTAAGAGGGTGCTGCACCAAAACACTCCTTGTGGTTATCTTGATGAATGCTCAATCATCCAAGTACGGAAATCCCAGAAGGTTGATTTTGTTCATCTGGACATAGTGTTTGGGTTGAAAAAAGTCTCATCACTTATCCAAGTGACTTCTTCAGTTTCAGCTGACTGCACGTTTCCCCAACCTTATAAACAGTATTTTTGCATAATGACTGAAAGTAGCATCATTGCATCATCATTTACTGTAGCACAAACTAGGTACCATGAGGATGCTACAACACAGAGCGAACATCATCCCCACAGATGCAGAAGCCAGGGAAGCAGAAAAACATCAGATCAAAAAGTAAATGTCGTTATCCCAGCTGGACATTTGTCAAAGCTGGGAAAGCACCTAAAGAATGCTCCAGATGGTCCACAAGAGAAGGAAAACCACTGCCCAAGCAAAAACCTTTAGTGATCCCTTCCATGTCAGAAGTATTGGAACAACAGAGATGCATCTTCTCAAAACACAGCATCTGTTTGATTTTCAAACCCCAAAACATGCTACGCCAAAAATTGGGCCACCTCCCAGGGTCAGTCCCCCGGCACAAACAGAGTAATATAGTGTATGCACTTAAGTGCCAGGAGGATTGCCATGAATTATACGTACAATGGGGAAACCAAACAATCTTTGGCTAAGCAGATGGCACAAAGGCAATCAATTTCACAGCAACTGCCAACAACCTCCAGCAACCACTCGCAACAGGTCGGGAATATTTATTTTTTTCCTACCGTGTGGTGGTATTGAGGCCTGAATAACTTGGGCCTTCTCAAACCACCTGTTCAAAAAGCATTCACGTGAAGAAAAGTGATCTTTTCACCTGCCTCCATCCACCTCCGGTTTGTTTCAGACACGGCGACAGAGTGCATTTGAATAAAGAACAAACCAAAGCTTTCTGAATTCACACTCACTGCTGGCTTGCCAAGGCTTTTCAAACTTGGCCAGTTTCTTTAAACTTTGCTACAGACTGATAGCAGCTGTGCACCCTTTCTGTAGCAGCTAGACTATCAAAATGCAGGGTGTGTATAGGGGGGAGGCATATATTCCACCACATACACTTTATTTTAAATCTTAAATTACTAATTGTTGTAAATGCAAGTTAACAGTATGAAAATTTAATTCAACTAAGATTATGCTTTTTAGATTTGACTTTTTTGCCAGTAAAAGCAGAAAATGGACAAGTAAAACTCCACTGGCCTGGTAGGCCAGTTGGGGAAAATATTACACGTTAGACACATAGTTCTCATGGTGAGTTTACCACCTAAGACTAGCATACAGTACCAGAGTTGACAAGGCCCATGTTAGATGCAAATGAATGTATTTTACCCATAACCACACACTTTCTACAGAAATCATAGCAACTGATCTATTGACAAAAACTGAAAACAATAAATACCAAGCCCAGTACTACAGAGCAATATCTTTATGAGTGTCAGACATGCAAATGGGGCACAGTTATCTCGAAAATATTTCAAGACATTGCAGTTCAACAAAAACATCTTGTGATCTTTAAAAATTCAAATCCAATTCATTTAGAGAAAGATAAAGGTTATGGGTTAAGGTCTGGGCTTCACGCTCATCAGTAAGCCTCAGACTGAATACAACTACAACCCTCAATGTTGATGGAAAAATCAAGGTTGCTCACTGTTTTATTTTGGAAAATTCCTGAGAGGAAAGTGTGTTGTTTTTTTTATTTCTTTTCTTTTTCCTAAAATAAAGAATTTAGTTGGATTTTAAGTATTTTTCCTTCCCAAGATTTGCTTTGTTGTAAATAACTTACACATCTGGTCAGTGGTTTTGCTGCATCCTGGCAAGCCTTGATGCAGTCTATGTGGGTGAGTGAAAAAGAGACAGAGGGCCTGTTAAAAAAAAAAAAGATGAAATAAAAAGGGAAGAGGGGAGATTGGGTAAATATGCAGAGCCTAACTGACAAGAGTAAGGGTAAACAAATTTGTATGCATGATAAAGAGGCTGAGATGGGAAGGCAGATGGAGAGAGAGAGAGAGAGAGAGAGCAAAAGAGGAGCAAATTCACTGACATCATTGGAGTTGGTTTGTGTCAGCATGCATGTGTTGAAAGTAGATGTGAGTGTACTGGAGCGTGCGCTGGGCAGGAGGGGAGGGCTGAGAGCAAAGTAGTGACGTATTGTAATCTGGAATACCGAGAAGCCCAGCTGTGCAGAATCTGGGCATAGCGAGGGCTTATGTTACGTCATACAAACCCACGCACACACATGCACAAAAGCACACAAATGCACACAAAGCTTGTCGTGAGTCCTGAAGGAACACAACTGTTACTTGGGAAAAAGGTCAGGGGGGTTAATGCACGTGTGTGTGTACACGGTATGTTAGCAGTTTTTTTGTCCCTGCATTAATGTTCTTCACTACCTGATATTAGTAAATATTGTGGGTTTCCTTCGGGACTATCTCCTGCTTCCCGTGACCCCCTCCTCTTCTTCTTCTGCTGAGGTGCACCAGGAAAGGACTCAGAGATGCCAGCTGGAGATGTGCAGCCTCATGTTTTGAGCCACAATTTGGACCCCACTCTCTGTCAGCAATTTGCCCAGGGTTGAAATGACTCTCTCTTGGACTGGAATACAGTGTGTTTTTAATGCACCTCAACCCAAATGACTGATGGCACAATCTCTGCAAAGAGCTGGAAGATACCTATTTCTAGCTCCATGACCATATTTGGCACTGACCTCAGGAAAAGGAAATAATGCTACCCATGTCACCCTCCCTTCTTTGCTGGTTATTTTTGACCATCCCCCTTCCAGCTCCCTTAACCCCCAAGCTCTTTTGTACTCCTTTTGATAAACATCAAATGGCCTTTTTTAAAAGAAAAAAAAAACTCCTTACAAAATGACTTTTATGGTCCGAAGAGTCTAAGCAGGAGAGACTTCAGAGATGAGTGCAGTCATGTACATTAATGTATCCCCAGTGGTTAACCCTTTCGGCTAGCTCGGGCCTCAATAGTTTATTTTTATCCATATCTTACATCAGGGGCATATTTTGCCTTGGGGTCCTAACAAAATAAAGTCTTGCATAATTATTTGCATGCACCACATATTGAGCACAATTCTATCTGTAGAACACATTTATATTTCCTGTCATGCATTATGTGTCAGCCTGATTTATTTGTCCCATCTCAGTACTCCTGGTGTCATTTAGAAGGACTGACAATGGGAGAAAAGTTTGATAATTTAAAAATTATAGATGTTTTTGAAAATGTTCAGGCTCATTTTTCTTTTGCATTGAATTATGGGCACATGGCTATTGTTTGTGACAGATCATTAACTTGTTTCAGATAAAGGCAATCGTGATTCTGGCCACCCTATCAGCAGATCTAGTGATGGCCCCAGCTTCGGGGTAGTTTGCAATTTAAATTAATACAACAGAGGACCCATTGACCTGTTGAAGTGTACGTACTGTAAATTGATTTTCGGGTGTACCGTAAGCTGCCTGTTAGCAAAGCACACAGGGCATTTTCAGACACAGCAGTGAGATTTACTGTATGTCATATGATAGCCCTCAGAGAAAACAAAATGTTACTGCAGCTAAGTGCAAAAGTGGCATAAAAGCATGCTTTGGATTGCATTCACGAGTGTGACTAAAATGTGAGCCCTTACACCACCTGTATAGACAGATACACTGATTGTGAGAAATTACACAAGAAGAGAAAGTCAGTGGCAACAAGTCTTATGGAACAAATCAAAATTTTAAATTTTTGGTTTAAATTGTTGTCAGTATGTACAAAGAAGGTCAGCAGTGAGTGTCCATAGCTATGGTGGAGGTTCTGTCATGGTTTGGGGCTGCATTTCAGCCAGCTGTGTTGGGGATCTTATAAAAACTGATAGAAATATGAATGCAAAACAGCACTGTCAGATTCTATGGAAAGTATCTGATTGGCAACAGTGTCATTTTTCAGCATGGAATTGATCCCAAATACACTGCCAATGTAGTAAAAGCATACCTGGGTAGAACTATAGAACTATATATGTTTGTACTAAGTACTATTGCAGTTTTAGCTTGAGCCAAAGTAGTAGGCTAGCAGACAAAAAAGCCACAGCACCAGTGCAGTAACTGAACAATTAAGTCATACACTGACTGGGTCTCCACTTTAATGTAATCTATTCTACATTCCCAGTGAATCCATTCATGTTTCACAGCTAAATGCAAAGCCATAACCCAATGAGACCATTGAACAACATAGCACACTGTGTTCCTGACTTCTCTTGGAGAGATTATCCTGACATTGTACCATTTTTGAAACTTTGCATGCTTGTAAGTGAACAGAAACAGACAGGATGAATAGTGGAAAGTAGTTGAATGCATTACTCTTTTGAAGAACGCTGCATTAGTGGTTGCACATTATAATAGAGGGTCTTCAAACATTCAGTCTCTCCCCAAGAAGAACAACTTTGCCCCCAGGAACTGTACTAAAAGGTTTGTGTATATTTGTCTGTATGTTCTGCCCTTTTTTTTTTTTTTAATCTTGTACCAGCCTCAAATGCCCATCAAACATAATTGTTGGTCCCAGCATGTTTTAGTGCTGCATCGTTCCTCAAGTCGTCAACAGGCAATAACATCCAAAGTTGGGAGTCTTTTCTAAATCGTTCCTGTGCATTATCAACACTTCCTGTCATTAGCAGGAAGTCTGGATGTGATTGAAACAGATGGACACTGGAGAACTATTGACATAGACAGAGACAGTACGATCATTAATGCTTTGCCCAGAGCAAAGAAACCGCTCTCCAGGTCGCTTAAGTGCCCGTTCTATTTTACCCTCATCATAATTGTCTTGTCACTGCTAGCTGTCTGAAAGACAAGCTCCATCAAAATAAGACTTGTACTGAGATGTGTCAGAGTCACAGCAGGAGATGCCTGTCAGAGCTAGAGAGTTCTCATAGGCCAGTGTCATAGGGAATCATCCTCACTGTCCTTGTCAAGCATAGGGGGATCTGAGCAGTTTACCTTTAGAAAATATAATCAACCAGGATTCACTCATATGGGATCACGAGGAAGACAAAACAGTTAGCTTAAAAAAAAGTTTCTAAGCAACTCCTCCTTCATCACAGCATGAGAGCCGCAGTGACTGCCGACGGAGGTTTATAACTTGCCATACGGACACCATGTTTGAACCCATAGTGCTCACGCTTGACTGTGTTTGTGCTCGCAGGCTAGCTGTGTGCTCACATACCATAATTAGCGTAATGAGTTATTTATAGCCAGCTGTGGAATTAGCTGTGGAATTGCCAGGCAGCCTCAAGGCTGATTAAGCCACTTGCCAATCAATTATTTATGGCTTCCTGGAGAAGAGTAGCTTGTCCTCTTTTGTGTGCAGCACCATGGCAACACAACAGGAAGCAAAAAGCCTGTGGAGAGGAAGTAGACCCTGTGACAGAATCAGCTGTGGCACCCCTGTCTCCATGTTTTTCTCTCTCTCCTATATTTCCATTCACCCCTCTAATATAAACCATACTTTTATGAGGAGCCGTCTATGAACTCCCTCGACTCAATAAAATGGTGTTTATGTTCTGTATTTGAGGGAAAATAAATAAACTGGATGGATGAAAATAGATTATTCCCTACTGGTAAGAGGACTGAATGTGGCATAGAAACTGTGCCTTTCATCCAGTCACTGTGTGAGCAGGTATACCTCTTGATGATAATAAACACAGTTAATGAGGTTCTCAGGGTCATTTCTATTTCACACTTACTAATTGGAGGGAAAAAATCTCCAGAGGTTTTGTTTCAAAGCATTTATAGTCATGAAAGGTTTTCTGCTTTGCTCTGAAGTAACATGACCACCATAACTGAGAAAATTTATTGCAAAAATGCAATTGCATCTGTCACTATTTCCTGCAACAAAACTGTTGCAAAAGCCTTCCTGTGAATAAAAGTGACTCACTGACTTGACAATCAGCAGCTGAAGACTGTTTTCAGTTACAAAACAGCATGTGAAGTTAAGCCCAGCTGCAAAATTTCCCCAGAAAAAAAATATTGCTAAATTCACACTTAAATATTTTTTTCCTGTCTGTTCCTATGCATGTTTCTCACCTTCCTACCACACAATTTTACACTGCATCCCACATATAAAGGCAGATGCACAGTAAGTTAAAAAAAAAAATACATAACAGTCCAATTAAAGTGTGTGCAGCCTGTTCTCTTCACCTAATAAAGTAACCGGATGAATTCTACCCTCTGCATGTCAGACAGAGGGCAGAGTGATGCTTTGAGGTGAATTTCAATCAGTCTGTCTCACTCCTACACAGCAAGTTGGCTTCTGGCTGTGTGGGAGGCCCACAGGACATAGCCATGGGCTGCATCTTCACAGATCTGCCACCCAAATTGAATCTAAAACCCTCCGCAGGTTTTCTTTTATCTACTTTTTTCCTTCTGTTTTTGTAAATGGGGTCCCTGCAGAGATTGCTATGCTTAAACTTTTCAAACTAAATCAGTTAAAAAAAAAAAAAAAGTTCCAGAACGCAAACAACTAAAAATGCATATCAAAAATCAAGGAGAATATTTCTTTACCAAATGAAATAGGAAAAGTACAATAGGTGACCATAGGCATTAGTGTTTTGATATCAAAAGGAGACCAGAAAATTAGTAGACAATTTATTTTCAAGAAACTAATAATTTGATCTCTCTTGGGTTTCCAGAAGTTTGTTTGCACAGCTGATAGCTGTGAAAACAAGTACAACTACCAGCAGAACTTAGCTAATAACTACAGGATTGGTCAAGTTATACATGATGTCACCCCTTTCAAATGAAATTTTAAACCCTTCCTGTTGAAATTTTTTCAATATCTCTATACTAAAATAAAGCTTTTGGAAGTTCTTTAAAGTCAAACAGGTCCCAAAACTCCGACAGTTCTCTCCACACTGTGCAGAACCATTCAAACTCACCCAGCTAGGATCCATCCTGGTGACTTTGTTTGGCCCCATTTTGTTGAACATTGCATGTAAGATTTGCAGTCTGTCCGTGATGTGGCCTTCTGGTTGGTTGCTGGTGTAAACAAAGCCATGTGCTGCATTCAGGATGTTCTTTAGGAAACAAAGATATTTGAGGCTGTTTTCTGCCATTTTTTCTGTGGTCAAAAAGTGGTTTGGAAGCATTTTCGGACGTTTATATCTTAAATTTTGAACTTCCTGAGGGCCTGAAAAAAAAATTAAGCTAGCTAAGATTACTTATTTTCCTTTCTTGAAATAAGGGGTCGCAAAAATGCCACCTGGACCTTTTGACAGTGCAGATAATTGAATAAAAAAAAGATTTTTAAACATCTGTAAATTTTAATGTTGAAATGCCATTAACCTGAGCTTGTAAATGTGTAATCTTTTTGGTATAAATGATGAGAAAATGGCAATAAATCTGTTTAAATATATCTAATCTTTATTTTCTATGACTTCGAAAAAATGCTACTAATTGCAATTTTGCAATAGGGCAAAATCAGGGGGGCTACACCAGGTGCCATATCTCAAAAATCATTGCCAGATATTGACCTGAAATTTTGTATGCTTCTTTTTGATAACAAAGCAAAACAAAATAACCCCTAACCTTGACTTTACAATGATTTTGAAAATTTGGCTGCCGGTACCTAAGTAAAGTTATGTGCTCTAAGCACCAATAAAATAACATTTTGCTAGCATTAGCTATGCAACCATTCACCCACTGGTCGGAGAATACATCTTTTTTCCTAGCACCCGGAAGTTGCCAGGGGACCAGTGGCAGGTCTCTAGGCCTGTATGACTAAGGCCTTAGTCATGGATAGCTAATTTCTTGGTAACTGTGTATTGAACCTCTGTTAAATTACCTTGTGGGTTTGAAAAATGTGGTCGGTTGTTGTCAATATGACAATCACTCCAGCCTTGCATGACTCACAGTTCAAAATATATATTTATTTTACCTTATTCTGAGCTCTGCTGCAGCCCCTAAATTCATACACTGTCTGAAAGCCATTTTAGTTCCCCTAACTGCTCACACTCAGCACGGTGCATCTAAGATGACCATATTAAGGGCTTCCCCTCTCAATGATATCATACAGATCAAACAAGTGACTGAGATGGTGCAGTGAGAGCAGTCTGAAGCCTGACCTTTTGGCTCACAAGGATTACTTCCACATACACTGAGCTCATTATTTAAACTTTGATCATGTTTAAAATGAGCATCCACCTCTGTAACAGTTATATGTATGACAGAAAATACACCACGGTCTTGTTTAATCTGTATATAAGAGTAAAAATGACAGCTGGTCATTTTACTGCAGGTTATATGTTGGTCTATGTGTAAAACATAATAACAAAAAACATAACAAAGATGACCTGAAAGCCACCTTCCTCATATCATTCCACAGAAATATATTTTTAGTGTTAAACACATTGCTATCACAAACTCCCGTGTGTATTTTTTATCACTTCCTCCCTCCTTTTCTCACTTTCTTTCACACATTTCTCTTTTCTAAGCACTATATTCCTCGCCTCGGTTCTTCTGGAAGGACATCTGTTTGCCCAGGGAGTCATCAATCCCAGCATGCCTGGCTGTTGCCCAACCTTGGCTATGTGTTTTTTTTTCTACCTGCTGTCTACTTGTTTGCTGACCAGTCATCACTTTCTCATTTTATGGCATTTATCGAGAGGATGTAGAAGGAGATGGAGTTGATGCACAGATAAACATGTATTTCGAGTGTGATGACATGGACTCACAGTTAAATACAGATACAGCATATTGTTTGCATCGACTCACGATGTTTTCAGTCTTTCAGTACTTTTTAAGGACTCCACGTGCACACACACACACACACACGCGCACACGTCAAGGATTACATGAATAGGAAATGCATATTCAACAATATTGTGAAAGCTTTGAAAGACTCCTGTGTGTGTATGCATACATATACCTAAACAGAGGAGTGTTATCTACAAGGACAAATGAGTGAGTAATGTTTTCTGTCGAAGGAAGCTGAAGTAGATAGTATAGTTTGCCTCACTTAGTATGAACACGCAGTCAGTACACTAGCACTGAGAGTGAATGTGGATCAAATTAAATGCCTTTTTAGCCTTCTTTTCATGGAACATAGTTTACAGTAAACTTTTTATATGGCTTTTTATTTTCAGTATCAACTTTGTGGAAAAAAAAATCTCAGAGAATGTGGGATGATATTATTGTAGTCTTGGTATGGGCACTCTTGAGAGACAGCTGCACCCAAGAGGTTGTTCCAATTAGGCCTACAAACCCACATACAGCAGGCCTGCACCTGTTAATCACTTCACAGGCACTCTGCTTGGTTCTTTCTGAGCACAGCAACTTTTATTTTCACCTTTTGTATTGAGGGTATTGAAAGTTAATCATCCCAACATAAAACATGGACCCATGAGGTCCAAGAGTTCCTGAAGTCTTAAGCTGCATTATGTTCTGTCACCCTTCCTGTGTCTACATTTTGGGAAAAATTTCTCTCTGCAGTATAAATACACACACACACACAAACATCCACTCATGCACTCCTTGGCCTTCACCCCTTACATCATGTTTCCACTGCTCAATGAAAGATGACCTGTGCCATATGCAGCCATTGGGTTTCTTTGTCACTCAAAGACAAACCTTCTGTCCAATCCTTTATTTCCATCTGTTCCCTCCTACTTGTCTTTTGATCCTGATAAGGCATATTTAACAGTGAGCGTTACTCAGTGACATTTTTCTTGAAAAATTGTGTGTCATTTTGAGGATTTGGGGATTCATAGCCCAATTAAAGTCCAAACCCTAAAGCTATTCAGTTTATTATCACATATGATCAAGATAAATATCATCTTCAGTGAGTGAGAAAGGGTAACAAGTGAATGTTTAGCATTCCTTTCCATATTCCCACATCTCATTTCTATGAATCAGCAATCTCTTATGAGATGTTTATTATATTAACAAGCATTTTATTTAGATCATATTTGCCCCCACCTCCACCACCAGCACCACACCTGAGCATAAGTGTGCCTCGCAGGGCTCCACAGACCGTTTCTGTCAATTTAGTCTCAGTTAATTAGTAATCAATAGCCACCCAAACAGCTGTAAAAAGAAGTAAACGCACATAAACACATGCTCCCCCTGCTCGTTCTGTCCAATTAAATCCATCATAAAAATTCCAAGGCAAGTGTATAATAGCAGCACAATATTTCAGCAGTCATTACCCAAACCGAGTTGGCCTGGTTCTCATTACCTGGAGACCTCGCAGGAGCTGCCAGCTCAACACACATACACACACATACTCACACACACACACACGTGAACAAATATGCTCATGACTGACTTCTCACTAATTTGAGACCTGGCTGAAATGTTTTTGAGTGGAAAATGCTCGGTGTCACAGCGGCTTGTAAAATGTCCTCTGAATTCCTGTATCAGCAGCTTGCAGACGTGCACAGAAGGCAGTCACAGAAATGTATTACAGCCTATCTGTTCTGTGTATTCCAGCAGTCACACTGCGATTGCATTTATTTGTGTGTTTATGTATGTTTTTTTTTTCTGCCCTGAGGCTCTGTGAAACTGTTGGCTTCTGTTGATATAAATTTATTTTCAGACACACTGATGCACAAAAATATGTGTTTACCCATGCTACATTATAGAGAAGATAAGGAATATTGATTTATTCCCTGCCGGAGCTCGTGGACAGCACAGCCTGCTGCGGACACCGTTCATACACTACCACACACACGTACTGTACGTATATATGCAGCGGCAGCACACGTGCACATCTTGCAATGCATTTGAGGTGGAATGCGAACAGGCCTGTTCATTGCCTTGGAAACGACAGACTGGCCAGTGGGGGTGGCAGCTCCACAGAGTAATGATGTTATCTCCCAAATGGGTTCAGTTCAGGACAGACCCCCACAGACCTACTGTACCTACACACTGAAACGCACACGTCCGCCTGTATCCTGCATTTTACTTTCACAGATGGCTGAATTCTATTCCCTATTTAGACCATTGTATGCAAAATATGAAGATGGTTGTGTGGGAAAACCCAAGTAGATCAGCAGTTTCTGAAATCCTCACAGCAGCCTGTCTGGCACGAACCACCATGCCACATTCAGAGTCACTTAAATCCCCTTTCTTCCCCATTCCGATGCTCAGTTTGAACTTCAGCAGATTGTCTTGACAGTCAGGAGATGGTCATGCCTAAATGTACTCAGTTGTAGCCATGTGAGTAGCTGATTAGATATCAGCTACTCACAGGTCTTCCTGATGCAGGGTCCTGTGAGTGTACATCTTTAAAATATATCCAGTTTTTAAAATACAAAAAAAAGGTTTCATTCTTGTTAATTCTGGAGATGCTAAAGATGGCTGTTGTCCTGCCCCGGCCAAACAGCAGAAACTCAACCGCTGTGAGTGAAGTCAACAGCAGAAACAGGAATCATGCTTGATTGGCTGATATGTTGCCAATATAACTTCAAAGTCATCTGAGTGGTAATTCTACACACTGGTGGCTTTTCAGAGATTTGTTCTGGAAAGATTTGGATGTGCTTGAGGCAGAGCTGAACTAATTTCTCCATTTATGAATCAGGCAGTTGAGAGCCTCCTATCTTTTTACAATGTAATTAATGAATCAAGAAAATTGCAACGTAAATAAGTTTGTTTTCCACCCTAATTTGAAATCATTTGCTTATTTGCACTTTAGTTTACTATCATCCAAGTCTCTGGATGCCTCTGTGCTATCTGCAATACACTGGATTCTCACTGTTAAGCAGTATGTTGAAAATGTGTTGGAAAATGTCTCTCAGCTCAAAAGAAAGGGTTTTCCTTCTCTGGACATCTCTTCTCATCCTGACAGTCTGTGCAAATGGAACCTTGTTTACTCTCTATAACCCACTTTATTACCCATGGTGCATCTCTACCTACACTCTGTATGCCAATGGACTCTCCATTCTTCACTACCCCCTCATTCTGCAGCTGCCTCCCTGTTCCATTCTTCACTACCCCCCTCCATCCTGCAGCTGCACCCCACTTCTCATATCTCATTTCACGACAGAGAGACTCACATGGGTGCTTGCTGTGGTTATGGTCGCTTCATATTTGATCCATTAAATTCAGAATGTAAACTGGTGTTTATTTGCTCCTCTTATAGACATTCATTTTGGATTACACTGCAGCAAAATGATCCCTACACCACCCCTCATTCCTCTTATTTCACATTCCTACATTCCCTTTTTCTCTAAGTGGCCTTTCTTTCAGTCTTTCAGAGTGGTTGAGTTACACTAAATGGTCCCTGCTTCAGCCAGATTTAGTGGTTAGTGGCGGGTTGCATTTCAGAGAATCGCCTCCACAATATGTGAATTGTTATTATTGTTATTATTATTATATAGAGAATTCCATTGTGTTTAGAGTATGAAACCTACTGACTTTGCAATGAAAGCTGGACATTTGTGATGTGAGGACAAGGTTATGTTGAACAGTTGCTGAAATTTGGTACATGCCTTTGTGTATAACTGAGAAGGAACTGTCAAAATTTGGTGTCATTGTGCCATTTCATCTAGCACAGTCATAAGCATTGCTACTTTGGTTTATACCAGGCTAGAACTGTCATTGTTACTTTTAATTCGAAAACTATAAACTGTATATAAAAGATAGCGGTAGCTTTCAGGCAGGGGCAACCCATGTGATTGCAAAAACGATGTCTGATTGTATAGTGTGAATGAGTTTTCGGTTTCAATGTCTTGTTTTCAAATTTTATTGAATTCAGCCCCATTTTATAAATTATAGTCTCTATCTGAGGCAAAAAGGGGAATAAAGCAGGGTATGCTTTAGAGCTGGCCTACAACAGGACCTTATGACCCTGTGAGCATGTAGTGTTTCCACATGTGGTGTCTGGTTTTAAAAAAAACAAGATAGCAACTGCAAAGAAACTCAGTTCAACCAGGCTTTACTAACCAGTAGTTGATACCATGGTGGCTAGGTATAAAGGAGAATTAAATCACCAGTATGTCTTTATTACTTTTATATGAGTGATGTTTAGCTACAGTGGGTTAAGGCCTTCACATTTGATATTGTCAGCTGGCTTCAGCCAAACACTAAATGGGCAGCGCTTGAGCCATATTTCATTGAAATTGTGCTTTCCCATATTAAAGTGACATCAACAGAAACAAATTTGAATAAATTCTAACTGGACCGCCTTTAGTTACGATGTTAATATTAATTCCATGTTTGATTCCTTTTGTTGTTTTGTTGCAGTTTGAGCAAAAAATATATTTCTCAAAAAAAAAACTGCAAAGCAAAACTGCATAAAGTTCATAAAAGTTGCACTTAACATATTTTAGGATATTATGTCATTTCCATATTACTGAAAATTTGGCTTTTTAAGGTAGTTGACCTTGGACAGGTGATTTAGGTGATGTAGCCTCAAAATGATATCACAATATTTCAAGAAAATTTGAGATAATGATATTTACAATGATTTAAAACAAAATATTAACAAACCTTTTATTGATGCTTGCAGGCAGCAGCATTTATAAATTAATGAAGGGCAGTGAGCTGCTGTCACTGATGGCACACTTCCTGATTCAAAGTGTGACTCTATTGCCACAAGGTACCAGCAGCAGCATTAAAGTGCAATAGTAAAGACACATCCATATTTCCAGTGACATCATGGTAATGGCAGGTTACAAGCGCGCGCGCACACACAGACACACGCGCACACACACACACACACATAGATATTAAGTGTAAACTTGTGAGAATAAAATCAACCTCAGGTTAACAGGCAGAAAAAGTCAAATGGAAGCACAAAAGTAGCCTGGGTAGTATTTTCACTGGAGATTTTAAGTAAAAGTATAAAATAACAGCTTAATACTTGAGTGGGGTGGCTGTGGTATCAAGTATCCTTGGGCAAGTTACTATACCCCAAGATGCTCTCCAATGCGTTCAGGTGTGGAAAGAAAAGTGTCTTCTTTGAATGAGGCCTGTAGTATAAAGTGCTTTGAGGGTAGAAAAGCACTATATAAGAACCAGTCCATTTAACATTTAATCTTGCACCTCTTTAGGAGCGGCACAATATTGTCACATAATAACTAAGTGAAAAATATTTTCTATCTGGGACGTTGTATCGTGGGTATCCTTCTAAATCAGTTGCTTTAAGCCCTGTTTTTCCACCATGTAACTGCAGCTGTAATTTCCATCCACTGATAGCTCTTCCTGTCATATGGACCACAACTAGTGACTGCAACTAGTGAGTGCTGCAGCAATGCTCGTTTTTTGTTCTTTGTTTTTCACTTCTGGGTCCCACATTACCAGCTACTAATATCACCTCCTTTGTAGCCTGGTTGTACTCAACGGTGTGTTTGTTTCGAGTGGTGAAACGAGTTTGTTGTTTCCGCCTTTAGCAGGAGTTTTTTGGCATATTTTGCATTGTGCTTTGTTGGAGGTTGTTGAAATATTTGTCATTGAATTTTTTATTTATGTTTTCAGAATGTACTAAATTGTCAGAGGCTGACAGGAAGCTCTTGCTCTCAGACATACCTGGGCTTGTCTTGTTGTCTTTTACTAGGGAACGTAAACACATGGCGTTGCTATAGCAATGATATCATCATATTACACTTTTATATCACATAAAATGTGATATGCCACAGCCCTAGCCTGTATGTGTGTTTGTGTTCATGTCATTCTTTGATCTCTTGCATTGCTTCAGTCTCTCTCCCTTTTCCTTCATATCACTATTTGTTTTTTTGCAGCAGAACCATTGAACGTGATTTTTGTTAATTCACTCCACCTGGGAAAATTCATGCCTGCTTAGATAAATCCATGAACTTTTTGACCACAGCAAGGCTTGGTTTAATAAAGACTACCTTTCATAAACTAGTACATGCAGGCACTCCTTTTTACTTTGCTGTGCTTTCCTAACAACACAGACAGATATTTGGCATCTGACTTACTATATAAGGAGAAGGTAAGTCTTGATTTTCAAGTCACTTGATATGAACTATTAGTCAATTTCAAGATTTCCTGATCTGATGTTGCTCAGAAGCAGCCGTACATTTAATCCATAATATCTCTTCTATTTTACACTTAAAAGTGTGTACTGTAAGTCTTCGCGTGTGTGGAGGGATCACATTTACCAACACGCACAGTCCAAATGCATGTGTGGAGTATTCAAAGTCCACCAGCTTTTGCTTGTGGTAACTGCTTCTGCTAATTATACATGTTGACAGTTATTAATATCTTCAGTGTCCTCTATGTGTGTGTGTGTGTGTGTGTGTGTGTGTGTATGTGTGTGTGTGTGCGTGTGTATGTTTGTGTGCATGTGCATACTTGTGTGTTGGAATGATAATGTTAATGAGCCCCGAGCATGTGTCTCTTAGTTATTTATAAAGTGTTTTGTGCTCAAGGGTACACACAGCTCCCTTGCTCTCCTGTTACAGTCATGCAGCAGTGAGGACGCAGCTTACACTCCTGGGCTTTCCAGGGCTGTCCTGCATCTTTCAGAAGACCTGTTTTCTCACATACAGAATACATATCCATATGTACCCATTTGTTTCTCAAAATTAGGTTTGTTTTTTTTATTATTTGTGTGTGTGTGTGTGTGTGTGTGTGTGTGTGTGTGTGTGTGTGTGTGTGTGTGTGTGTGTGTGTGAGTTTTAGAGTCAGAGTTGTGGGGCTGTGAGTGAGTGAGTGATGCTACGTTTGATTTTATCACAGGGGTCACATCCTCTCTACAGGCGTGCTTCTTCCTGTTGTGTTGCCATGGCGACACTGCATACAATTAAAAAAAACAAGCTACTTTCCTCCTTGAAGCCATAAGCTGTGTTTGTCTTCTTCCTTCACACCACATGAAAACAAACACAAAGAGACAAATGTACTTACACATCTCCAGACACACACACACACACTTGGAAGGACTAAATAGCATAAACACACACAGCATAAACACACACACACACACTTGGAAGGACTAAACAGCATAAACACACACACACACACACACACATTTGCTTCTGCTCAGTTATAAATAATCATGTGCACCAAAACAGCAACACAAATGACATTATTACAACACAAGAGAGCATTCAGTTACAGTTTTATATGATCAGTTAAGCCGGGCTGGCATGCCAGTTAACTTACTAGAAAATAGGTCACTATATTGAGATATTCACCAATCACATAACTGTGGATTACCAAATGCAGCCACAGCCCATCAGGACATTAGATATTGAAAATTAACTGGAGGATTTGGTCATAATAAAAACGTTTCTCCTGATGTGTCTGCTGTTTCCAGATCTGACACTGCAGTGCTTCATGCACGATAGTGCGACTGCATAACTACTGCCGTATTTTTTTTTTTTTTTTTGTCTTTTTGAAGACAGAAAACGTGTGAGTTTTGAGAGCTAGAATTCACAGGCAATCTGTTTCACTCATTTGTCGAAACTTTCAGTCTTGTGGTGAACGTGAGATTTGGAACAAACAAGATCAAACATTTCACACAGTAAAAATGAATTCATTGCTGTCCTTCAAACTGTCACTCATCAGACCATGTTAACACAGACAGACAGATACTTAAAACCCCAGATTTTCTTTAAATATGAGTGGTAAGGGGTGGTGGGGGGTTACAGTTTTACAGTTTCTGCACAAGCAGAAATTTTAAAACTATCCAGGGGAGCAAAGATGAGCCATGCACCCACATACCTTTTTTATTTGAAATATTTATATTGTACTCCACTTCTGCTCTGCCAAATCCATGTACATGGGGGAGGGTGAGTCTTTAAACTGGCTGCACTGAGGTGGCTGTGCAGGGAGCAGTTAAGCTCAGGGATGTTAATCTGTCCCTTACTACTGAAATGAAATGATCTGTAGAGGAAAGCAGCAGCGTGTCCATGGATTTTAGTGCATGTGTTCAGCAGAGTGGGGCTGCATACTCATTCACAGCAATGAATTCTCTAGTGTTTTTTCATAGAGATTTAGATATAACAAACTAGGTCCATTAGTTCCCAAACATAATGTCTCATTCATGCCTGCTCACGAGTGAGCTGGTTTTATTCTAAGGGTGCCACCACCAGCAGGTGTCTTCGCCTATGGTGACTCATCAATCACTGTAGTTAAACATCTAATCAGAGGGACCTTGCCCGTGTCACATTCGATCCGATTGATGGTAAGATTTTTCATCCTGCAGTGTAATCAGAGTGAAGATATCAAAAATCTCTCCTACTAAAATATTTCATTTTTCAGGGTCAAAACTCCTTTGGAATGGTTTGTCATGGAAAAAAAATTATTTATGTGAAATTTTTTGTGACAGTATTTTCAAACAAGTTGATTATGATTCTTATACTGTACAAAGGCTAGTACTAATAGTAGTATTAATAAAAGTAGCTTTGGTAAATGTAGTGAAAAAAAAACAAACAAAAACAACAGAGAAATTGAGGTTCCACCTCTCAAATGAAACTGAATTACAGCAATACTGGAAAATCACTGTGGACTCATATGCAGAGTAGTCAGAAATAAAGGCCAAAAAAACAAACAAGAAATTGAGTCATATCGACAATACAGGATGTAGAAGAGTGCCCTACCTGATCTGCTTACTGCTTTCAGTTTTACATTTTTGTACTTTTTTGATTTTCAGTGAGCGTTTAGCGTGTCATATGATCATCTTTCAAGTATATCCTTACATGAACTATCAACAAAAGATGCCTTAGTCAAATCAGGGGATGACTCAAATGAAGGCTTCTCAATAGCAGGGGGTACCCATTGGAGTGTGGACCATCACTGTCATTCTAGACATGGAAAATGGATTTACTGAAATAATTTCACTAACATGACACCGGATGTGCAGTCTGAAGGTATCACATGGAAGTGACCTTTCACGTTTTTGTTACAGCATTGCTTCCAGTTCTTTTCATACTTACAGCATATAGTTTGTTGACCTCTCCTTCCATGCATCCCATGTGTAGAAGAACCTCTTATAGCAAATAAGCACTAATGCATGTTTGAGAGCAAAAAGCAAAGGAGCACTGTATGAAAGTCATACCATAGCACACGTGTTACCAGTTGAAGAGGTGCTATAAAATGGTCACTCAAGATGATTTCTGTTTTGATTGCAATTATGTGGAAAAGTAAAGCAGTGGCAGATGGAAATCAGGGTCAATCTTTTCTCTTGGTTTGTTACATATTAATACCAACTCTATCAACTACCCTTTATTGGGCACTTAATGATACACGCTGATAATTGAGATACCTGCAGTGTATATTTGTCAACAAAGTAATCAGCCATCTATTGTTATATTTGTGCATATATCTGACTTGATTTGGAAAATGTGTAGAGGCCTAGGCTACACACAAAGCGTGTGCACTTAGAAAAGCATTTCCACCCACATTTGCAAAACATATGGACCGTTCTACATTTGCTTGTATGTTTTGTTTATGTTGCTGAACAAACGTTACGGTGAAGCTTTTAGTTTGGATAAGTGTCAGTTACACGCTGAGATGTCACAGTCCTCCTCCAGCTTCCTCAGCTGAACATCACAGGCTTTTGTGAATGACTGTGGATTGTTACAGTTTGTTTTTTTTATCTACCGAGCCACGAATGCATCTGCTTGTTCTCGTCTCACTCTCATTTTTACCGATGCTCGCGCTCACGCTGTACTGACACCCATTTCCCCCATCCTGACTCGTGATTCATACGCTCTCACGGTACTATGCTGCCAGTGAATGATCGATTTTCTGGCAGATTTGTGCCCACACGCCCACAGCCTAAAGCTTTGCTATGTAATCACACAAAGTATGTTGGAAATCCTTTTTGCTTTCACACCTAAAGGTTCATCAGCTCTTGGCCCAGTCACCAATGACATTACCTCCGCTTTTGTGCTCCTGGAGAAATCAATCGTCCGCCACTTAGAAGTGAGGGGGCTTTAATTAAATAAATGGAGCACATCATTGCCAGAGTTGGGGGGGGGGGTCTGACGAGAGGAGAATGGTGAAAGGGGCAGATCACGGAGGGCCAAACAATCTGTCGTCTTAACAGCTCACCCTCAGTGAAGCCACAAGTTAGTCACCCTCTGAAACACCCTGACTGCTGCCTGCACACATACGCACACTCTCTTTCTCACACTCCATCAGATGTGTGACTAAGCATGCCATTGTCAGTGTGACTGAGGATAAGCCTCACTAGTTCACTAGTCCTTCCACCACCCACCCTCCTACACAAACCCACACACACACACACACACACATAAAAGGCTCACATGCAAACAGAGCCATCCCTGTTTCCCATCTGTCACCCTCCACTCAGCAGACAGCAGTGTCGCCTGTCAAAAGTGCTGGTCATTGATTGCTACTGTAAGGTGGGATGGGCTTTGTAGTATTGAATTTCGAATGACTCCAGTAAACTATGCTGCTTGTGTGGGCAGTGGCAGCTGTTTGGGTACAGTACTTCTTTTGTAGGGAGCAGCTACTTGAAAGATCTCATCATGGATAGTAAATAGTTTGCTGTGCTGGACCAAAGGCTGATTTATCATACCTAATTCAGCACATGTGGTGTGCCACGTAAAATTTAAAGGATGGTATATTGATTTTTGCACTTTAAACTCTGGGGATTTCAAGAGATGTGTTAAAAAATTAAATAAAAGCAGTTAATATATTCATACTTGTTCTGCAGAAATTGTGTATATCACAAGTTTAAAAATGCTAAAATGTTTCAAAGCCCACACCTCCTACAGTATATTCTTTCAGTTCAGACTGTGTGGTGCTATTTGTGAGGGATAATATTAACATTGAACCTGAAACATAGGAGTTTTTTTGTAATTATTATGTTTTATATCATAGAATAATAATACATTAATTTAGTGCACAAGTAATAAAAAAACAGGGCCTTATATCTTGTATCGCTCAACCACTAATATATTTTATTTGAGTGCCTCATGTTTGTTTTCGGTGTGTCTGTGTCTGGGCGAGCATCATGTATGCTTTCTGAGAAAGGCTTGCTGGCTGACAACAGGAGACGGAAGAGGAGGAGGAAAAGGAGGCTAAGGCCGAATCAAGTCTCCATGTCCCACTGCTTCCTCAGGTTACTCACCAGCCTCATCCATTATTTCTGGCCCTGATCCATTATGGATGAGCAGGTACAATGCCACATGGCTCCGGAACCGATGCTCCCACTGCTCTCCCCTTCCACACTAACACCACCGCCGCTGCCGTCCTGCCAGAAGCCTTCACCACTGGGGAGCTTTTCTGTCGTCTCTGGGCTATGACCTACATAAACGGGGAGCAGGGACAACATCTTGGGGAGGCTGAGAAGCAACATAAAGGAAGTGCAGAGGATTAAAGTGAATCAGAGCAGTGATTCAGTGAGAGGTAGATAAGAAAAGAATGTGAAAGTACTGGGAAATGATGAAGAGGATGATGATAATTTAAAACTCTCAAAACAAGACCTTGCATTTATTTTATCTTCCTTGGTGTTCCTGTCACTTGACTCCATTTCTCATCAGCTCACAACAGTTTATAGCTTAAGCACACAGTCTATCTATAATCATAGCAATTAGCATCTGCTAAAACTGGCACTGTGCCTGCTTGCAGCACATCCCAGCACAGAGTTTCAGATAATAGCACTAATGATGACTTGCAGCCTCTAACCCAAGTCGCCACCACGACTCCTCTCTGTCCTTCTTTCCCTTTTATAGCAAGGAGTTCCTCGATTCTGCTGCTCTGGGGAAGGTATTTAGTCACTGCTCCCCTACATTTGACAGTCAGGAGACACTTGTTTGACACTGGGAGGTAAACTGGAAAGAACCCATGTTTCGTTACAGCCTGGAGCACATCACTGTCTTAGCTAATGTTTGCCAGCTCGACCTTGAAAGCAGCTAGATGTGCTGTTGATTAAAGGAGAGTATAAAGGTCTATAACACATTTCACTGAATTTATTTCACAAACAGTGGCAAAAAATTGCTAAAAGTTAAGAAGTTCATTGTTATTTATATATCCAAGTTTCTAAACTTGCAAATGAGTCTAACAAAGACAAACACACAAGACTTTGAGAAACTGTTTTACAAATTTATTTTAGCTTGAGGTTAACCAAACTGTTTTAGTTTATGGAAAAAATATGTGAAGCCAAGCTCAATATTATTATGTAATTACAACCAGTAACTTCTTATTCACAGGTTTATCCCTGCAAGTGCATGTAGTGCTCATTAAAACCATGCATCCTGCCAAGATGTCCTTGAGCACGATCCTGTAAGTCACTGAGGACAAGCTTGTCAGAGAGATGCCTGAAATATGAATGCACCATATCCCATCCCAGTTCTGGCTCCTCCTGACAACTCAGCCCAATCTTTCCTCTTTATTTTAGGGCGAGGGTAGCTCCAGTATATGCTCAGAGTTGCCATTACTTATTTGGACCCTGTTCTCATGGAGAATTTGACTCTTCTGGGTGTTTTTGTAACTGGGCTATTGGAGCTAAAAGTAGAGTATCGCTTAACTAGGTTATATAGCAGAGCACACCAACTAGGCTTCATGTTGTCTGGCCACTCTAATGAGGCTATAAAGTACATTTCTGTAAAGTTAATCAAACGACCAACTTGTCAGACTCAATTTCATAGAAGCACTTTAAGCAAATTCTTAACATTATGGGAAATGTTTGATTTCTACCAGAAAAGGTTAACAAGAACTTGAGAACACTAACAACCCAATACATGAGACTTTCTGGCTCTGTTTTCTTAACCCTTTTGTCTCTCATCAAGCTGTTCTTGTAAACTTCTGGTACTTATAACAAGGTTGATTTTATAAAAACATAACATTAAAAAGATATTGAAAATAAGTTAGTGAAATAATGCTTGAGTGCTTGAGTACAATTTAGTTATAATATGTAAGGTTGTCACAATGGAAGAGGATTAGGGCCAACCAGCTACCAACTAGTCTAGTCTTTTGAAGCCTTGGTGGTAACATTTTTGCATGGCCATATTTATAAGATAAGATAATTGGAGTGCACCAACATCATAGTTTCATGATTCTAGCATGATTCGGACTGCTACAAAGAGTATGTGCCTGAAAAGAGAGTTTTATCAAAAAAAAAAAATGAGTTGATGGAAAATCATCTTCAGCCTTTCCAAATGTCACACCTTTTATTAATTGTAATTTTTCACCCATTTTTTTCCTTCAACACTGAATGTGTGTGAGTGGGCCAGTCATCTGCCACAGCAGTATTACTCAGTTCAGCTCACAGGACACTTTCCCGAGTACAAGAAACAAAGGCCAGTCTGTTTCTATGGTTTCTCACATACTGGAGATCTGAGTGGAATTTTACATAGTCAAGGCTATAATAGATAATCTGCACACGCTGACATCAAACAAACTACCAATAAGCAGTATGATGATAGAGAGTTCAACTTCAGTGCTCCGGGACTAAATGTCAGCCATTCCACAGATAACAATTTTAGTTATGGCTTGTGTCATTGGGCTTCTCATTAGTAAAATGAAGTGTGGCCACTTTATCACCAGTAGCATGGAAAAAAGGGCCTTCCAAGAACATGATTTGATGCTGGAATATCTCCTCCCCAAACAATGTATATGTGCACACCCAAATGCGTACACACAGTCTCACCCTCCTGTAGCTCACAACAGGAAGCCTGCCAAAAGAGCTTTGACAAACATACCCTCCTTTCTCCAGGCTTCTGCTGCATCACACTGGGGATGGGTGTTTTTCTATAGACAGAGCACTGGAAAACTCTGGCACTGCCCTTCACATGACACACTAACACAGAGGAAAGTTTCCATTAACCATTGGACAGCTGCTTAAGGTTGAGAGGCGACTTTTATACCAACCAGATCACCGCAACGTCTATTGTAATGGTCACAGTCATCTGAGCCTAAATAAATCCTAAAAACAAAAGCTGTTATGTCCCAGAGAAATTGAAACAGTTCATTAATTTCATTTTAGGGCACATTGCGTTCTTTTAAAGCCTAAGTAGACTTAACTGACTTCCCAAATTTAAGTGATGCAGGTCACACTATTACCATGCACCACTTTTGTGGAACTTTTTGATGAGCAATCCTTTCCTAAACCACAAAGCTGAAACCTTAAAATCTTACACACTCTATTTTATTAGTCATGCCACTGATGATGCTCCCGGAGCTAGGCAGAGCTGCTTGTAACTCATTATTTAAAAGACAGTTTAAAGCAATTTCCCCACCCTATCATATTCCCTGCGATAGCAGTTGCTAATTTGTCGTTTTCACCAATAAACACAATTCTGTGTATTTATTTCTGCCTCAGACTTCCTGAAGTTCCCACTCCCTGGTCTCAATCCGAAATGGAGAATTTCAGTTATAACTGACTCTGCCCTGCCTTTCAGTTGCAGCAAAGTGACTGAGTTTTCCCCAGACAGATCCAGGGCAACTGCAACAGTGGATTGAGGGGGTAGGCGTTCACACACACATACACAGATCCACACATACACACACAGGTCATTATATTTACCACTAAGCATCTCCATAAGCCCATGCAGGCATATCTGACATATCCATCTGCTATGGTAGGATCATGCTGGATCTGCCTTTCTCTCTCTGTGTCTCTCTAAATCAGGGGTAAGGGGTTTGCCAGTTGTAATGATGATGGGGATATGACATGCAATCACAGGGTTGGTCGCAGCTTTGTAACTAAGCAGGGTTGTGATTTTACCCCCATTTGCATCACTGCTAGAGCAACGTGTCATATTCGCCCCGGTTTGTGCAACAAAACAAAAAAGTGGACATTCTTAAAATCCTTTAATCTTATAAGGCTGACTGTTCTTTATAGATTGTGTATATTGTTGTCCTCATATTACTTGTTGCCTATTTTTTTTCTGCCCATCTCTGTTTGTCCACATCATCCAGTTTGTCTTTACTCCTTTGTCTTTTTTTTTTTTTTTTTTAAAGTGTGTGGGGGGGGGGGCACAACAACTGCTTTGCATTGCTTTGGACTGTTTTTGTCAAATTTATTTGATTTATTTTTTATCAGTCTAAACCTCTCATCTCAAAAAGGCAAAATTTAGATTTAACTCAAGTGAATCCCAATTTTCGGTTGTTGATAATCCATCTCACAGACACATTTCAAATAATATAAAAATATTTTGCCACAGTGAAATCACAATGTCTGGGGTTTGTTCCAGAAACAGGAAAATGTCATTCAAATCCCACTCACATTTATAAATCCAGCTTTTAGAATATTGTGTTGTCTGGCTCCCTTCATGTGCTTATTTGTTATTTTAGGTTTGTAATTTTGTTTTCTTGATCTATTAAAATAGGTTTGCCCCCTTTAATGTTTAAATAAGCACATTGTTTTTCCTCATACCTTGTGTTGCTGTAGCATCTCTTTTCAGTCTGTGTGAAATACTCCATTTTACCTTGGATTTCTTTAAGGGCCCTACCTCAAAAACCCCAGTCTGCTCTGACTGGCCATCCTGCTCGGCGTAATCAAGACAAAAAACTTTGGTTATGCACCATAATTCCAGATTCTCTGAGCATAGGCATAGCCCCTGTGTCAGCTGGTAACAACATCCCAGTTTAATGGCACATGTTTCAATCAGATCAATCAGTGCCAGACTGGCTGCTTTACATAAACACCATATCTCATAAGCTACAGATGTTTGTAGGCTTATGCTTTGATTTTTTCTAATTGAGACCAGTGTAAGAGCTGGTATTGCACTGTTCTAGAAACTAGTGTAATGCATTCATCACTGGCTTGAGTTTTTCATGAATTAAACTAGATAAATCATGATAATTGGTGGTCTCAAGAGACTGGCAGCAGGCATTTTATTTTGTCACTTGTTGCCAGGTTGCCCATTTATTCCCGCCTTCAGTTTCAACTTATTGCTAACCCAATAAGCTGCTAGGCATAGCTTTTCTTTCATGTGAGCAGTATTGAAGTTACAGTAGCCAACACCTCTTTGCAAAAAATGCAATAACCCTATTAAACATGTGTCAAACTGTTGCTTAAAACTATGGAAAATTCTCTATAATACCTGGAAAGTATTTTATATTTTGCATGTAAACAGTTATTATGCAACATTGAGCAGATGGAACATGTTTGTCAATAAAGCTATCTGTAGTCTGTCTGACTTTGCATACTGCTTCCCTTAAAAACTTTTCAGCTCCCTCAGCCTTAGACACACATGCTGCATGTCTACTTCTTCTCTTTCCTTTGAAAGTCAAAGCTATAACCTCCCCTAGGACAAGGTGCGCATTTCTTTACATATGTGCATCTTGAATATGTGTGCACAAATGCTCTAGGGTTCCTTTGCACCAAGAAATTTAGGATCTAGTCTATAACCCTCCCTGTCCTTGTCCTTGTGCCTTTCCCAGGGGAAAAGCCCCCATGTGAAAGGGAAGAAATGGGGTGTAAAGGGCACCAAGTTCCCATTGGATCTCCTCCTCTGTGCCCCATCTGTGCCCAGTCAGTGCCACTCTGATTTGGACATAGCAAAAGCTGTGTGTCATCTTAAAGGAAACAAGCACTTTCAATACACCCCTCTCTTGCTCTCTGCACATTCTGTGGGTTAAGCAAAAAATCTGATGTGGCCCTGTAATTAAGTTGCCATTAATTGTTTTGCCGGGTCTCTGGTGGCACTGCTCAGACTTTAGGGGAAGAGAAAAGCAGATTTGCTGATGAGCTCCACGCCTAGCTGTACAACTGAGCGCAGTAAAAACGATTCTTAATTACCGCCTGTTGCCACTAATTTACCCAAAGTCACCTCTGCCAGCACGTTAACTAGCCTTCGCTGTCTAGCCCACACTTAAACACTCAAGTTTCTTCACTTTCTGTATAATTTGTTTCTTGTCTTGAGGCTGAAACACACACAGTCTGTTTAATTCTGCAATATTTTTGCCTTGTATGTTTTGTTTTCCACTTTCTTTCCTGTTAGATTCTGATGGTAGTGTTTTCCACGAACATTGCACTGAGTCTAAATGTGGACTCTCAGGTGGTTTGTGTGCCTTGGCGGTAATTGAATCAAGGCTATTTATATGCCCTACATTTTATGACATGTAAAATGTTCACTGGCCTGAATGAAACCCGCTTTCTAGCTTCACCCCTAGGCCAAATGTAAATACAGAAGATATCAACAGAAATCAGACCATGGAAAACACGTCCTGGAAGACAGTGGCACCCCCACCACCACCATCCACCGCCCCACACCACACACACACACACACACACACACACACACACACACACACACACAAACACACCCTTCTATGGCCCGCCATCACACATGCAAGTTTATATGGTGATGGCGTACTATAACCATACACAGACTCTTCCACTCACACAACCTAATTTTGCACTGGGTGGGTCGCTGTCCTTACAAAGTCTGGCCTCAATGGGCACTTGAGGTGAATTATTGTTTGCGAGTGGAAACTTGGCCAGATAATCTCAGTGCTGCTTGCTCAGGGCTGAGTAAGACCACTGTCTCTTTCCCTACGCACAAACTGTGCGCACACAGCTTTTGTTTTACCGTCTCTATTTCCAGTTCACACTTATTTGCTGACTCTTCACCTTTTACAATAACTCCTTGTCCACGTACTTGTGCTCCACTTTTCTCTTCCTTTTCTATGACCTCTGCTTCTCCTTCTGCTCTCTCTCCATTTCTCTCCACTGCTCTTTTCCCCAAAAAACTCTGGCCTTTATCCCACAGGCCATTCACCTTGTTGTGGCTGCCCTTGCCAGTGCCGTGCAGTAAATTCCAGGGGTAGGTGGAAACACAAACATGCACAAACCTAAGGCAAGCGGCTCAATCATGACAGACCACTCCTTAGCACCACTTCACCTACCACCACCACCTCTCTCAGCTTTCCTTCATACAAGGGGTCTTTGTCCGCAGACTGCTCTACAAGGTCTCTCTTCAGATCTTCTCTGTAGTGTTTGTCTGCATCATAGGTATAATTCATGTGTCTGTGCCTCAGTTGGCTTGCCAGTCAGCAGAGTTTGAATGTTAATCTTATAATTGGGGGTCTCCTTTAGCAGACATAAACCAATGTTTGGACTCAGGATTTCAGGAAAAAATGTGATTACAGTGATTATGGCAGACTAATGATGTGTTAGATAAGAAAGGTTTGTTATTACACTGTGCAACAACCATCCCTAATATCAATTTTGTCTGATTAATATAGCTGCTGTCCTCTTTGAATAATGCGTCTGGGTAGTCTGTTCCAAAAGCAGCCTTCTAACACTAAACCCAACTAGATGATATATTATCATCATTTATAAGCTGAGGTATACATATATGCTTAAAAAGTGGACTTGTGATCAGTTTGCAAGTGGAAAATTCTTACACATCCTCTACCGTGATCGGCAATCTTTCTCTCAAATATGGAACACTGTTTTTCCCCTTCCTCTTCAAAAGAGGAAGTTCCCCCCTCCACCTCTATGTCTAATTCTTTGCCAATGTGCTGAGCCAGTGGAAAATGAGATGTCCACACAAGAAACAAAGTAGTGTAGATAGATCGGCTGACCAAAGGAAGCAATATTCATACAGCATGTCCTGACTGATAGGGACCTGGCTGTGTAAATCAGCTAATGAGACATCTTCATGTTCACATTTTCCACTTGCCTCGGCTCGGGAGGCACATGATCTGCTGGTTCAACACAGGCATTTCCACCGCAGTCATATGTTTATTTAGAAAAGTGTTCAGGAATTAACTGATAATCTTTCTGCGGCTTCTGTGTTCCATTCCCTTTGGCTTTTTCATTGTGCAAACGTCTTAATCAGTTCAGAGCGGTGTGTTGCCTGAAAATGTGATAAGCTTCAGAGTCTGCGGGACCGTTCTTCGCAGAACAGCAGACACATTCATACGGTGTCGGTTGCTAGACGCTTTTCAACTGAACCTGCAATTATTTGTCAGGCTATCTTGTCTCATGGTGTGTAGAGCTGTACCCCGGTAATTAAAGCTCTATGTTGGGATGAACGAATAATCACGCTTACCAAAGCTGCCTTGCTTAACTTTTTGGTTCGCTTGAATATCTTCCTCAATATAACCATGTTTTTACTTTTAACCTAAATTATTAAATGTGGCTCTGTTTTGAGTGTTTGCGTAAAAGTTCCCTCGAAGGCAACATCCCCTTTTGAGCAAGTTTTGGCATGCTTCATCATTAATGCTTACTCAGACAGCATGAACAAGACATTAGCATGCACAAAGGCTAATGACACTTGACATTTACTGTAGTTCACAAGATGCTCCAGAGCATATGGCAAATTTCCACAGAGAAACTGAGTCAACATAGAGATTCAGACAACAGCTGTGGGGAAAATGATTGGTCTCCTCAATTTGAAAACGCAACATGGCTCTCAGAGAGTGCCATTATTTACATAGATGTCATTTTCTCAAGAATTAAGAAACAGGAGGATTTCTACAGTGATTTGATTTCTGGCATTCTGAGATATATGCATGGCCTCTTCCACTCAAATTTCAGGAGTAAATAATTCACTTTTGCTATTAACAAACTGCACCTAGATTGTTGCCCATACAACTAAAAGGCCCTTGGTGTGAGTCCTCGCCATACTGCTCACTCCTGCTGTCCATAAGTGTTTAAATGGATTCAAAGAGAGATTAAGTGGTTTCAGGTGAACAAACAGGCGGTGATGGCACGAGGCAGAATTCCAATTTATTTTGTCAGTTTTAGAAAAGACAGTACAAACATTCACAGCCTGGAAAGAAAATGTTATCATGTATCACTTTTTTTTTAATCAATTCTAACGGCTTACAGTTAAATTACATGTGCATGCTTAACTGTACTTGTCTTATAATTTCATGTTTTACCTACTTATGCGCCCTTATTCACAAGTGGCTGCCACAGTGGGCAGCTCTGCGTGTTTGATTGGGCAGATTTTTATGCTGAATGCCCTTCCTGACGCAACCCCAAAGGGATTTGTGTCTCCTCCCAGGATCGAACCAGGAATCTTATGGTTGTGAGGTGAATGTGTGCTTATTCACATTAAATTTAAGAGTCATATGAAAAGTTCACAGCCGATTAGCACAAATACTGGAAACAAAAAGTAAACAGCCATCTCCTCTAAAGATTCTTTAATGCACTTTTGTACAAAGTGAACAATATTTAAAACATAATTTGCAGTTTTTCAGATTCATTTGCTGTCCCTGGAATTAGCTGGACTGAATGCAATGAATAAAGATATTCGACTGCAGTACATTTTTAAAGATGCAACTTTCCTCTCACATACTCGGGCAACTTATATACTGTACATACCATATACTGTAATATTCAGATATGTATGTATATATCATTTGTTCTATAGTGTCCAGATATTTGGACATGTTAAGGAAAAAGGTGAGAGAAAGAAAGAAAGAAAGAAATGGGTGGCATCATGTTTGAGCTCTGAGTTGGCCAACACAAAGCACTACAGGCTGCCACTTAGGAAGCCACCGAAACCACTGACAGTGAACTATAAAATGGCAGACGTAAAAATAGATCTTGCCGTTGCTTTGGCACTATAGGGTTTAAAGGCCTATGGCGAAAAACCTGTGAAGTAAAGCTTGTTCACATGAGGCCGTATTACTGCTGGGAATACAGGGGAAAACGTCGGCATCTAAGCACTGCTGCAGCTGCAGCTACAGCTCTAAAGTTTTAGAGCAGAAAACTGACAGCTCACAATGTGCGAAGGGAGTGTGGGAGCATATGTGAGGCTCAATCATCAGTTACCGCCTTCTGCGAACAACATTTTTTTTTTTGCCTATCTATGCATTTGACTGATTGTTCCTTATTCTGCTTTTTACTCAGCCATTAAAGCCTAATCACAAAGACATAAGGCCAAATGATTGCACAAGTCATCTTACATAAATCAAGTTGGGTTTTTTTTTCCGGCTTCTTCTCTTCCTCTTTCTTTCCAGATCTTTTCTCCACTTGACATCTATCTGACTCAGAAATTCTGAAATGATATTTTCCAACTTTTAAGTTGCACACAAGCCTAAATGTGTTGGACTTTCCCCCTGTTTCCATATCTGAAAAGGCAGATGCTGCTGTGCACTCGAGGCACTTGTGTTAATGATAAATCCCATTATGTTGAGAAAGCAAGTGCATTACACTGAGATTTGACCCCAGCCATGGCTTCTTTCTGTTTATCATCTACAACAACTAATCTTTTTTTTTTTTTTTTTTAATGTAGGGTCTACTACTAGGTCATAAAACTCAAGATAGCAATTTCTCTCCCTGATTCGGATTGTGCAAAGCTGAGAGTGTTTATGTATTAATTACCTCAACTGAATTATATATCATAGACTTTTAATTCTAACTGATGACTTGCAGTCTATACTCCTAGACAAAAACTTAACTTACATATTAGGCCATTACAAGGGACTTGTGTTGCAATCAGTACACTACCAGAGCACTGTTAAATTTCTATCAGTCTAAGGAACCAAATGCTCACATTGGAATGCAGTGCTGTTGTTTGCATTTCATTGACAGTTGCCCCCGCTAATAAGGAGGCTGATTGTGCAGTGTGTGACTCCCCATCAGAACTGAAGAATCGCAAATAATACAGCCATTGAATCTGGAGAAGCGAGAGAGAAAAAACGCGCTACGTCATGGAAAGAATAACGTCAGGTTTGATTAGGCGTCGAGGGAAGTGCCTCGTGCAGCCTAGGTGGAGTTCAGGCGGCCGGACAGCCGAAACGATGCACTTTCGGTGCCTACTGTCTGCAGGCTGCATCATATGATGGGGGGCTGTTGAATAATCCTGTTATTATAAAGCTACACGGGAGCAAAGAGGGAGTACTAGGGGATCATGACGTAACCGTTTCCATAGGCGACTGATATGCTGGCTAAGCCAATGGGAATCCACACCAGCGGTCCATACCCATCCTCCTTTTGACGTGCATCACATGTCCCCGGCGGTGTTGTGACAGAAAGGAACGAGGCGAGCCGAAATGATTCCCCTCAACGCACTTCCGCTATTGTTGAGTTCCACGCTTACAATTTTATCTTTTGTGTATTTATCTCTCAATATATGTCCAAATATCGCTTCAATTTGATTTTAACATTCTAAGAGCTTAGAAAACGAATGCTAGCCCTGCGAGTCACGCATTTCCATTGAGTTGCATAAAAAAAACTAGGTGTGCTTGGTCTGCATCTCTTCTGTGATTACGCATAAATAGACGACTTCTCAATTCGGCAATAAGCCACGTGAGTTGCGACAACACCATTCCAATTTTTTACTGCATGCATGTGTCATATGATTTCCGGTCAGACTGACATGGTTTTCCATGAGCCCGAGCGGGATGGGAACTATCTTGGTCGTTTGAGGCTGGAGACTTTGGTTGTGGTTGTGACAGCGCAGTGGGCGGGATTTTACCTCAGATCAGGGGAGAGAGTCTAGTCTTTGGTGAGACTGAGGGGGAGTTAAAGCGAGAGAGGGAACTGGGGTGCTCTTCAGAGAACGGAGTAAGTATTATTTTAGTTATATTTTTCTCTGTTAGCGCGACAAATTGCCACAACATGGTGGATCCCTGTGAGTGATTTTGGACGTTGCATGTAACCCCCTAACCGGTTAAGGTCTTAATTTTTGTCTGCAGTGATCAACGAGGGCCAGCCACTGGTGGGTAGCTGCCTTGGGTAGTTAGCTGTATACCAAGCTAACGTTAGCTATCTTGGAGAGATACTGACATGGGGCGGTTCGTTTTCCAACACAGGTAGCTAATCAGCCAGGATGCTGCCAGATTTCATTTGCTTGTGCTTAGTTTGCGCAATACTTCTGCGTTGCTCTTGGCTAAGTTTTAAGACTTGTCAGTCTGTTAGAAGTCGCTTTTATGTATTTCCCCTCTTTACAGTCAGCGTAAGCTAACGCATGGGTGCTAGTTGGCTAACTGTACGCTAGCCAGGAGCGCTTTTTTTCTCTTTTAAAATAACATCTCTGTTGGACAGCACATTGACGTCTCGAGTTCGTTGCCTCTCATGGTGTCCCGCTGTTTAATAACCCCGGACCTTAATATATTTTGAAGAAAGTTGCCTGCCTGAATATTGCAGGTTACATGGCGATAAAGTCATTCAGCGTGTCTACCGTCTCGTAGTTACTGTTTTATATGCAGATAGATAACGTTTGTGGAGTGATACTACTAAACGGCCTGGAACGATATCCTCTCGTGTTGGGAGTCCACGGGCTCCGGTTGCTCAACGCGGACAACTCGGGGAGCTCCGAGGGGCGCCCATAAAGGCACCTAAGTCCTTTCAGCTGTCTGTCACTACAGCGTGTTTTTAATAGTCGTTTATTGACCAACAACTTTTTCGGGGACTGTCATTTACTGCTGTTCTGTCGAATTCTCTTCCCTCCCTAGTAGATTTAATCTGACTCAAACCAAGCTGGGGCACACTTACGAGAAACCCAATTTTTAAACAAATCTGCTTTACCATTCTTAAACCTCCTTGTGCGGCAAAACTTGCAGGTTCTTTCCGACTAAGGGGGGGCTGCCACTTTCTGTCGGTCAAGCTGTAATGCCTTCTGAAAGAGCAGCGCTCATTTCAGGACTTGCACGGCAACAGAAACTCAGACAGTGCAGGCAGCGTGTCTCTTTAAATTACCTTCCACTTACCGGTAATGTATCTCGTATTTCTTGGGGCTTCCAGGTACTGCAAGATGATTACGTACGTTAACATTACACTCTTAATCTTGATGGACGATGTAATATAGATTGGTACACTCAGACATTACCTGCAGTACCCAGGTCGATGTGGAGTGCAGCCACTGAGCACCTTTTGGTGTGTAGTTGAAGGGATCACTCCTTATCCAATTAAATAGCACCCAGCTTGCTGCAGCGCCAGCAGTGTCTTTCTGTGTTTGTATAATGACTTGTGATTCTACAGTGGATTGCAGGTATTATTGTAGTTATATGAAAACACACTGAACAAATAACTCAGTGGCACAAAGTGTGCCACTCACCTGGAGTAGTTATCTGAAGTCTTGTCTTGTTCAACAATTTAATGACAGATAAGCAATTACGCGGACACATTTTACAGTCAGAATATCTTGCTGCATATTAGATGTGATGACAGTTGCTGTGATTTGGTTTAGTGATATGTTTGAATTTTCTGGATGTTACTGCATTAGAAGTCTGTTTTCCAGGTTTAGCAGTGAGTAGTGTTTCATTGTAGCTGCCTAGCTCAGCATATAGAAATTGAGTTTGTTTAATGATTCACTTAAATCATCAGTAACACAATCTGTTGCTGTCTGAGCCCTTTGAACTCAGACTGTTGCTGTCACTCAAGAATGACAAAAATATCTTTTCTTATTTTGTGCTGTGCCATCCTTTTTTTGATGGCTGATTACAGACATTACCCCGCTCCCTGACTAATATGAGTCAGTAGTTGTTTGAATTATTATTTTTTAAATTATTTTGAAAAACCTTTATATTGCAGAGGCAAGATCACCTGACCTTTGTGGCTCATTAGTTTGTTTGTAGACCAGCAGCCCTTCGAGAGTACACCTCCACGTCCTTTTCAACTGTGCATATTTTCTTTTATTTGCTGTACTGATGAATGTCGTTCTCAACAATGTGACATGCTTCTTGCTGTTGAGATAAGTGCTGATTTTCAAGGACTCACAAAGCTATAGTCACTGTGAAGTAATGCTGCATATCTAGTATACTTTCTTCCAGGCAGTTGTCGCCTGCCAAGTCTGTTCCTAACTCATCATGGATGAGTTCCCTTTACAGCTGCTTGTTCACGTGTTCACTTATTTCATTGTCACGCTCTGCACTATAGACAACTGCAAACCCAACATTAAGAAAAATTACAAACATTTGTCTTCAGTTCAGTCTGTAATTCGTCATTTAAATGTTTATAATTGCTACTTTAAAGCATTATTTCATTGTGCTGGTCACTGTAGGTTTTAATCAAAGGTGGCATTAAGCCTCATGTAAACCAGCATGGAAAGCTAAATATAGTGTGCTTTTGAACCATGAAGTGTCATGTATTTATGGTAACATTTGCCAATGATGGTGTTTTACTTATATTTCTTTTTGTGTGTGTGGATTATAAGGTCAAGATTATTTCAAGCAGGAGTGTTAGGTTACAGAGTCTTTTAGTCATTCATTACTACTCATTCATTTAACTCTTGTCTAGCTTGGCAGGAGAAACAAAATACACAGGTGTGACTGCCAGTTATATGCTTTAGTGTTTTAGTTGCGGGAGACCAAATAGACTATAATTGAAGATTGGCGAAAGTTATTATAAACTTTGATCACGCCTATTAAAATAATTGCAAGGCACAATCTACAAAATAGCCATGAAGACTATCAGAAGGTCTTAATATCCTACGAGCCAGTCTGACAGGCATTTGTTTGTTTTGGCAATTACTGCCTAATCAAGTCAGAGCAATGGATTCCTGTGAAAAAATAACTCCATTAAAAATATCACTGAGTTGATTTTTAGTATTTTTGATTATTTGAAAGTGATTTTGAATAAGGAAGCATACATTTTTATCTGTTCCTAATAGCTTCAAAACTTACTTTCTAGTGTATACATTTTCACTGGGGCTGTCTGTTAACGGGTACAGCAGGCACTTAGTCATACTGAATCCAGTTTTCACTTGCACAGATGATTGTGGAGGAAAGGCAATTTAATATTATGTCACAGAACATAAACATTTGTTAAACCACAGCATTTGGAAAGAATAAACACAAAATGCATTCTCCACCACAGGTTTTCGTAAAATGTATAATGTACAAGTCAACAACTGTGCATCCTAAAATTGAAATGATGGCAACAGCAATTTCAGACTGCAGTAGATAATGATGGGGCAGCAGGACCCCAGGCCACCGAGCTGCTCTGTAGAATCGCTTGTAACCAAGAACACAGAAAGCCTCTGATCTTCAAAGTGCCTCAATGAGAGATGCCTCAATTTGGAATATTTTCGATCCTATGGACATGAGATGCTATGCCACAGCTCAGTAAAACCATTCCTCGTGGTTTGCAGTTACGTCTTTGACAGGAGGAAGTGGGTGCAAAATTTATGTCTTTATATGTTGATGTATAGTATTTAGGGCTGCAACTAATAATTATTTTAGTAATCAAGTATTCTATCAATTATTTAATTGATTAATCAGATAAGAAATAATTATTATACTACTTAGTTCACCTGCATATTTTAACTTGCATAGATTTACTGCATTTCTCTGTGTGAAACAAACAGCAGTGGGTGGAGCGGCTACAAAGTTCTCTTTTCTTCACTTGCTGATCATGTGGTTGAGGAAGAGCTCCTCCGGCTGTTTCCAAGTACAGGTTTTAATGGTGGTTACAGGAACAAATGCTCGTTCTAGAAAAAGTTTCCTTTTTGCTCCACCTGAGCTCACCGTCTGACAGCACACCTCGTTGTGCTTGCCGCCAATGTGCAAGCAGACTGCACGTACAACAACTGCTGCTGTTGTGCTATCAGTGTTTTCGGTAAACTGAGGGCTGCATGAGCTTAATGTTGTAATGCTTTGTAGTCACACATGCCCTCCTAAATACGTTTCTATTGCAGGTCTGTTTCTAGTCGCTAATCAGGTATTAAAGCTTAAAAAAATATTTTGACGGAGCCCCTTGGTACCAAACCGGGCGAGCAATCCCTAGTGCTAATGGCGGCACCTGCTAGCAAACTGGTGATAGTGATCCATTCAGCACAGTGAGCACATCATACACACACACACACAAATGTAGAGAGCACTGGAGGCGTGGAAAAGCGTGTCAGCGATGATACTTTCGGTGTTAAAGGGTTGTTTTTCCAAATGAAGGAAATCTGTCGCAGCAATGAGGAACTTTAATGTTGCTAATGTGAATGAAATGCTCCACTTACCTGGAGACACCTGAGCACTGCAGAGTTTAAATGAAGGATCGAAGCAACAAATTTGTGTCGAGGATTTTTTATAATCAAATTATTCGAGTTACTCGAGGAATCGTTGCAGCCCTAATAGTATTTCTTTTGCCAGTTATGTGAAACATTGGCAAAAGTTAGGAGGTGTTTGATTTTATGATAAAATTCTCTAGGTGAATGTTGAATTTAAAATTTGGAATTTTTCACAAATAATTTTTTTTCTTCTTTTTTTTTTTTTATAAGTGTGGCAAATAAAATGTCAGAATACAACTTTAACAGGGCATTCTTCCAGGACTCAGAAATACTTGTGATTGGAAGTTATCCCTACTCCTGTGTTTTACTTGCTTCCCAGCTTTGCCCTCATTTGTGCATCTAACAGAATTATTTTTCAGCATACTTTATATATGTAATATAAACACTTTCAAGCAAACCCACTGTTAATGCTTCATGTGTCTAGACGCACTATGCTGCAAATTTAATATCTACTCTTTCTTCTGTTACGTAAGAGGGTAAAACCCTGTGCTTCACCCGCATGGACTTTGCAACTCCAAATTATTTGTTGGTAAATTTAAGATATTGCTGGTATGCGCTTTATACTCTTAGTGCTTATTTTATGGATTTTTTTTTTTTTTGCGCAAAGGTTCAACAAGAAAAGTACAACCTGTTTCTAGGTTTGAAATATAAATGCTATTTTTTTTTAATTGCTTAAAAATTGGTAGAAAGTACTAACGCTAATTAATTTGGCAACAGGTCTGTGACATGATCAGGTATAAGAACCCAGAGAGGCTTTTAGAAGTAAACACAGGAAGGTGTTCACTGCTTTGTGATTCTGCACTGGCCGATAGTTCATCAGTTTAAAAATAATATTTTTCAGAGTAGATGTGCAAAAAAGAGAGATTTCATCATTTTTGATGCATAATCCCATTAAAAGATTGAGACAGTCTGTAGGAATTTCTGTATGCACAGGACAGTCTGAAAACAAAATTGAAGGGCAGTAACATTTGGGCCCTCGGGCAGCAGTGCCTTATAAACGCATACAAGTCGGTGGAATTCACTACAAGGGCTCAGAGACATCGATGGAGATCTTTCAGTGGAGACAGATTGTTGCTAAGTCTACAAATGTGTGATGGACTGACACAAAGCAGAAAACTGTCCTATGGTCTAATAAATGAAAATGTTAGATTATTTTTGCCAATATAGGCCAATATAGGCATTTTAACCCTTTTTAACCCTTTAGACTAAAGAATAGAGGGGATGTCTGGATTGTTATCAGCACACAGTTTGAAAGTCAACATCTGTGATGAAATGGGGATGAATTTGTGTATAAGATATTTATTTCATATTACACAGTGCACCAGAATTATTTTTTGAAACAGGGATGTTCCAGAAAATTTGCATGTGCTGTACTATAGGACACACAAATAAAAAATGAATGTACAAATGTACAATGTTACAACAAAAAAATATTTTTTTTCAAGTAAAGCAATAGTAGGTCATAAATTGACTTATAAATATAATATGATAGACAGTCACTACTCAGATGAACTCTTATTCCTATTTGTCGAACCTCCTTAATTCTAGGAGGGAAAGATGATTGTTTACTTTAATTTTAAAGACCGTTATGTGCCCCTCCATACATCCAGTAAAAGGAGCTGGAGAGGAAAGGCGTGTTGACAGTGACACCTCTGACTGTGCGTTCTCATGAACTGGCAGCCTGACAGCATTTGAGAGCTGTGTAGAGGTTCCAGTCAGTGGGATGAAGTAGCACTCTCAGCTGCAAGCCACGCAGCACAAGGATGGCTGGGTGTCTCTGCTTTGTACCCTCCACATTTACATGGCCTGACCCAGTTCAGCAATGGCTAGCAGTGGGGGGAGGGGACAGTATGGGGGAAGCTAAAAATACCACCTCTCGCATTAGGCAGCTCCATTGCAGAGGGATCCCTAGAATTGCTATCCTTGACTTGCATTGAGTTGTTGGCACGTAAAGGTGTTCAAATTGCCAGAGGGTTTCCTTAGCATGGAAACAAAGACATGGGTATGTATATATAATATATATAGCCATCAATATTGTCCTGTCTGCTTGTTTCCACTTACCACAACCTTCTGGGTGGAGGATTCACTAGTTTTGAATGGCCTTGTGACATACAAGTCTGTCATTCTTGGATGAAACCAGAATATACCCACCCTGAACTGTGGCTCTGCTGCCGTAGTGTGGAAAGGGTTAACCCTAGCCTCTGTCATTCAACCATACCATGCCAGCTGTTGGCTTGGAGATCCAATCACAATGATTTTCCACTGTTGTAACATGTGACCTGCTCTGCAACCTGAAACTGACCCAGGGTAGCAAATGTTGGCACTTCCTTCATCTTGGCATTGTTGCTGCCTGTGGGGTTAGGAGGTGTGAATGTCATAGTAAGACATGAAGGAGGGGGGGGGGCAGTGATTTATACTGAAAATTATAGGCTTGTGCTGCATTGCCCATGTGGTACCCAAAGCAAGTTAAAGTTCTGCCATTTCAGAAGTTCTTTTTTAGAAGTCCTTTTAGAGGTCAATAACACATTTAAAAAGCCACATGCTTTTGCAAGGTAGATGATGCTTTGCAATGTACCCTGATATTCACTTATCTCAGGTTGTTGGGAGTGTGGTTAAAAAAGATCCCTAAAACCTTGACTATCCAGAATATAGCTGTATTTCCATCAATCCATTTTCTTCTGCTTACCCCCCCCCCCCAAAAAAAACTGTTCTTGCTCTGGGTTAGTACCTCTGAGAGATGAAGGAAATTTGAGGGTGGGAATGCATCTTTCGAACATTTCTACTGATCTCCATTACTGCCACATACAGGAAGGGAGTGAATCAGTTTGTTGTGTAGTTGCATTTTATTAATGGCCTGTAAAAAGAGCCATCAGTGTTTAGACGACAATGGAAACACAGACAGCCAGCAGCCCTAAGAAACCCAGTTTCTTGACAGAAAATTCCTGGGATTAACACGTATGCGTCATTTGCTTGGAATCTTAACTAATGGTGAAATAGAATGTCACCTTTTTTTTCTTTCTTTTATATTGTTTGACAGTTCAGAAAAGCCTTGACCTTTTAGTTAGTGTGTTTGTTTGTTTGTTTTTGTTTGTTTGTCAGACTACATTGTGATTGTGATTTTTTTATTTTTTTTAAATCAGGATCCTTGAGAATGAAATTAGTGCCTTTAATAATGCCATGTCATGTTGATCACCGTTACCCTCTAGAGCTCCAAAAATTACTCAGAACACAGACCCATTGCTTTCTTAATGGGCATGCTAACACATAATGAAATCTCTGGACAACACAAAACATGCAAAGGTGCATTTCCTTCTCACAATAGGGATTTCCACAATCTCTCCTACCTCAGTTGCACACGCGACCTGGCAATTATACCATGTAATAAATATTAAATTCTGTCCCATTTTCCATGGCAGATGGCTTCAAATAGAATCTCTACATGTGACAGAATAGTTTCCAAGAATCTCAATGGAATAAGCTGCAAGCATTCATTTGTGCACTGAGAAATAATAAAGACTACAGTTTCTCTTCTGCATCCGCGTCCCAGTGTAGAGTTCAGACGTGTTCTTGAGTTTGACATTCATTTAGATTTCCTGTCTACTGTAAGGACAGATGAAAAGTTTCCTCTCTAACAAGATTTGTGTTACTGTTTGAAATGTAGAAAGTGAGCAAAAGCGAGTAAAATATCCACAGCCTTATTTCCAGACATGGATTAATGTTCCTGTGTATGTCCATTGATGCGTTTCCTAATGAATCAGATGACTGAGTCCAAGTTCCTTGGGCAATGCAGATTATTTGGTATGGCTTTCAGCGTGGTAGAGATTTCATATAAAAATTGAACCTCGTCAAATCTCAGCAATAAATCCAGTTTTGTTTGTTCTGGTATGAAGAAGCTAATGAAGTCACGTCCTTCCTAAAACAGATATACGCCTGCTTTGCTTAAGTCTCTGTAATTTTATTAGGATGTTGCTTTCTCGTCTGAACATCTGAGACAAATTCCTATCGACCTGGTTGACATGAATGAATCAGCCACATTGTGTTAGCTTGATTAATGTTGAATGGACAGCAGCCTCTCATTAGAATGGACTCTCCCATGTAGAGCGCCATGGAGGTCTCTCATGCCACAGATAGTCTTAATTAGATTAAACAAAAGGCTTTTCCTGAGGTAATCAGTTGGTTGGTCCTTGTTCACTACAGTACCCCAGGAGTCTCACAGCAGGAAAGCTGGTGGCTTTTTTCATGATTTTAGATTTTTTTTTTTTTAAGTGACAGTCTTTGTCACTCGACATGGCAAAGGGACTGATGTAGTCTGCGATAAAGGTAGTGTGTAGTTGAAAAGATTTGCCTGTAATGTGGTATTAGAAACTCAGACTGGGCTTGAAGTCTACAGTTATTTAAATTATACCTCCTCTACTGTAGTAGTCATATTCAAGGGTAGCAGGTTCAGGTTCAGGTTACTTTATTTATACCCGTAGGTAGATTTGGTCTGCAGTATTGAGTCATCCATCCTTATATGCACATTTTCAATACAAACCCAGACAACAGATAAGCATAATATGAAATACTGAAGAAATAATAATAATAAAAAAAAAAAGGGAATTCACACAGCATGCAAGATAGCAAAGCTATGATTTGTTCATCTGAATGATGACTGCTGCAACAAAGCTGTTTTTAAACTGTGTTGTTCTGCAGTTTGGGACCAGGGACCTTCATCCAGACAAAAGAAACAGAAGCTCACTATGCAAAGGATGTGAGTTGTCAAAGTCGAACCAGCCGACCATTGTAACGGTCTGGTGTTATAGGGATGCTGGGTTCTGTTCTTGCTAATTAGTCAGCCTGTTTTCGACTATTTAAAAATTTGAGTGATTTTCTGTGCTTTACTGATAAATGTTCAAGCCATGACACCAAGGAAAAGGATAAAATGGATAAATAAAAGAATAAAGGCACAATAAAATCAAATCAACAATGTCCACAATATCAGTGTGGAAATGAGGTTTCCTCACACATGACTGACAGCAGAGCCCTTTTTTGCACACAGCTTCACACTTTGCTTCAAAGTTCAGCTTTGAATCAGTAATTGTTGCAAAAGATTATAAGGTTGAACACGTTCCACCATCTGACCCTTAATGGGTGTGACCTCTTTTGTATGAGTGCATTGTCTAAAATCAGTGATCACATCTTTTGAAGATAGGACTTATCGTATCATTGAACAAAATCATTAAGGATTAGGCCATGGCCGGGCTCATTATCCTGGAGCCAACTAACAGTAAGGTCATTTGCATATTTTAAAATGGTCCTATTTTGTTACCTGCTCTGACACACATTTGTGTACAGGCTAAGTAATGAGCACAAGAGCATGATTGCTGTGGAGAGCCAGTCGAGGAGTAAAGACTTGATTGGATGGGATCCCATTTATCCAGATTCTTTGAATCCTGTTATTAAGTGAAGAACCCAACCAAGAAGATTTTTATTCAGGTCATATTGTTCTAAAAGCCTTCTGATTAAAATATAAGACTGAATTGGTTTGAAGATTGAAGAAAGCGGTGGTCGAGCATGAGAACCTTTTCCTTTTAAGTGTTGCACAAAGTTATTTTTGCATCTTCTGTAAGGAAACTGCATGGGGTCAAGTACATTCTCAGTTTTCCTTAAAATCCACCAGTTTTTCAAGGATTTTCATCATTATGTAGAGTTTTGGAATAACTGGATTAGGAACAGGGACTAAAACAGTATGTACCTCATGTATCTTTCCATACATGAGGTAAATGCTGTGCCTGTAAAAACATATTAAAATGTAATGAAGTACAGGACTCAGTTATTGAGTGCAAGATTTGAATAAACCACAATTATCGTGTCCATGATACTTGTTTACTCTAATGAATCAAAAGGCCCATTCCACATCCCTCTGGTCAGTGTTAAAGTGCTGATTATGTTCAAATTTACAACGCAGTAGAAGAGTTTTTGCTATTGTAAGCAAGGTGTCGTCATGTATTCACATTGGCTACATGTCTGCCCCCATGAACCCAGGAATTCTTAAATATTCTGCCATAAACATTCACTTGGACTCGAGGATGAACTGATTCGAATCTGATGGTCAAAGGTTGCTGTGGCTTGTATAAAGTAATGAAGTGATACCCCCCCCAAGTTCTCTGTGAAATCCTAAGTTTAAAAATTTAGCCTGAAATACTTTAAGCACCAGGGACTTTCTGCCTGTTGAAAAGTGGGTACCTCATGTTTGTGCACTAAGTGTTTGTCCTATGTTTTGCTGTCCTTTATGGTAAGGTTATTTACTCTGGTCTGTTCTTGGTTTCAGTGTTTGGGTGTGTTTTATCATGTGCACTGTTCTGTGTAGATAATATTACTGAAGTTAAACATAACCTGATAAGTTACTGTAAGGGCAGTGAAGGCTTTCCAACAAGCATTTCTGTCAAAAATGATGAGGGAGAATAAGTTGACAAGGCAGAGCATAGCATAAGGTGCAAAGCAGTAAAGATAGGGTAAACACTTTGTTTAATGATGCTAATCTTTGTTGCCCCACCTTGAAGCTGGGGTCATTGTAGAGATCTTCTGTGCTGCTGGGTTGAAGATATGTGCAATTTGTAATAGTTCATATTTGACACACTGACTTTCTGTTGTATCTGTTGTGCTTTGTTTTCTGTATTTCATTAATACAGTTATGCGTTAATACAGAAATCAGAATCAGCAACAGAGCAAGAAAGGTTTTCATTATATATTATATTGCCAAAAGTATTCACTCACCCACTCAAATTATTGAATTCAGGTGTTCCAATCACTTCCATGGCCACAGGTGTATAAAATCAAGCTCCTAGGCATGTAGACTGCTTCTACAAACATCTATGAAAGAATGGGTCGCTCTCAGGAGATCAGTGAATTCCAGCATGGTTCTGTCATAGGATGCCACCTCTGCAACAAGTCCAGTCATGAAATTTATATTTCACAGTCAACTGTTAGTGGTATTTTAACAAAGTGGAAGCAATTAGGAATGACAGCAACTCAGCCAAGAAGTGGTAGGCCACATAAAATCAGAGTGGGGTCAGCATACACTGAGGAGCATAGTGTGGAGAGGTCATCAATTTTCTGCAGAGTCAATTGCTACAGACCTCCAAACTTCTTGGTACATTCAGATTAGCTCACGAACAGTGTGTAGAGAGCTTCATGGAGTGAGTTTCCATGGTCGAGCAGCTCCATTTAAACCTTACATCATCAAGGACATTACAAAGTGTCAGATGCAGTGGTGTAAAGCATGCCACCAGTGAACTCGAGAGCAGTGGAGGCGTGTTTTCTGCAGTGATGAATCATGCTTCTCTGTCGGGCAATCTGATGGGACAATGCAGTCAGACAAGTACCGTTCACCTGATAACTGCCAAACCCAGACTTATCCAAGTGTAAAGTTTGGTGGAGGGGAGATTATGTTGGGTTGTTTTTCAGGAGTTGGGCTTGGACTCTGCACTCTGTTAGCAAAACAAGGTTCATAAAGACATGGATGATCGAGTTTGGTGTGGAAGAACTTGAGTGGCTTGCACAGAGTCCTGATACAACCCAATAGAACACCTCTGGGATTAATTAGAGTGGAGACTGCGAGCCAGGTCTTCTCGTCCAACATCAGTGTCTGATGGTCAAAAATTCCCATAAACACACCCCTAAACCTTTTGGAAAGCCTTCCCAGAAGAGTTGAAACTGTTATCTGCAAAGGGTGGACTGACATTATATTAAACTCTATGGATTAATAATGGGATGCCACTCAAGGCAGATGAGCAAATACTTTTGGCAATATGCAGATAACAATATTGTTGGTACCCTTTCGTTTAAAGAGGAAAAATCCCCAATCATCTCTGAAAAAACTTGAAACTGACAAAATTAATAAATAAAAATAATACTGAAAATGAACTTACGAAAATGTATTATTTTATTTTTTTAAATGATGGTTCAATAGAATTATTTTAAAAAACAAATTAATGAAATTGACCTGGGCAAAAACTATGGTACATCTAGAAAATATTGAAAATAAATTGACCATAGGGACAGGTTAAACTAAGGCGTGTCCTGTAATTAATATTACTGGTGTCTTCTAACTTGTAATCAGTCAATCTGCCACTATTCTGAAGTGGCCTTCTATGAGCACTGATCTAAATCCTACTAAACATCTGTGGAAGGAGCTGAAACATGCAGTCTGGAGAAGGCACCATTCTTACCTGAGGCATCTGGAGCACTTTGCTTATGTGTGCCAGAATACCTGTCCAGTTGCATTGAGAGTTACAGAAATCACTTGATAGCAATTGTGCATCAAAATATTAAGTCATAGGTAGCTTCATTTTTGTCCAGAACAGTTTCGTTTTTAAAAAAAAAAAAAATTCTGTTCAATCACAATTCAAAAGCAATGTCTGGTTTTCATTAGTTAATTTTCAGTAAATTTTTATTCATTATTACTTTTATCAGTTTCAAGTTATTTCAGTTACCATTGTGGGTTTTTCTTTCTTTAACAGAAGGGTACCAACAATTCTGCCACATCTGTAGTGTACAAACCAATATAACAATTCAAAAATATGTCTTGATGGGCTTTTCACAGTCTGTACAGCAGACATCCTTTTTTATTGTACCTTTCTCAGATGAGGAACAGCTTGTAGGAAAAACAAACATGACTGTAAACTGTAACCTGACTGTTTTGGCAGATGGATATATTTAAAAAAAAAAAAAAGCAGATTGAAAATGGTCTTGTTTTTGTTCTTGTCCATGAGATCTGTAAGTTGGTTTTCATTTTTTTGTTTTTGTTTGTTTCATCACTTTATGCCTCATATCCTAAGTTTAAATGCAACTCGATCAAGGGGCAAGTAATGCTGATGGAAATCCTTCACTGTGGAAAGACTACAAGCAGTGTTGAGTCTATATTAACAGTAGATCTCCAGTGCGGAGGGGAAAAAACTGTCCTCAAATTCCCACTGCAGGAAAAGCTCTGTGATTGTTAAATGCTAATTCTCCATAATGCTCACAGGCTTTGACCAAAAAAAAAGTGCTCATTACTATTTTTATCTGAATTACAAAATTATTTTATTGCAACTTAGGTATAGTTAATCAGAATTTATTGGCAGTCGATTTTAGGCATTTCTGCTAATTTTGTAGCTACTTGTCTCAGCAGCCCAATGGTTTTTGTCTAAGGACTTTGAATTCCTTTAATGCAGACATTAATTTTTTTGTGTGTTCTTATTAGGGTTGCAGCAGTAACCGGTTTCACGGTATACCACGGTATTAAAATGGATGGTTATCATACCATTGGTGTTTGCTTATTACCGGTAATAAGGGAAAAAGGCCAGCCGGCTAAGAATCTCGCACATGCATGCGCAGCTCCACTACGTCTCGGCTGCCCCTTGGTCAGTGGTGCCACTGTCAGGCACACAGCAGTGAAAATGGCGACAGATTTAACCAGTCTCCATCCTCCAAAAAAAAAAAAAAAGCTAAACTAAAATCAGCAGTGTGGGACTACTTCGGATACCCACCAACCGTACGTGAGGATGGGTATCCTGTTTGCCAACAGTGTGTAAGAAAAGTTCAAACTTCAAACTTGTTCTCATATCTACAACTACACCATCCCTCCGTGCAGATTAAAGTAGGTCCCTTGTTATGCTCGGTCCACACGGTAAAAGAAAAAGTGCTGAGTCATCCGAACTATAGACACGCCGGTGCCTGTGGCCGTGAAGCGCGTGCTGTGCTGGATGCGCATGTCTGTGTTAAGGGCCTTTCCGGACTTAATGTGAAAGACGGCATATTTACGTGCGTTCATTTAAAAACTTTGGCGTGTCTATTTTTCATCCCTTAAAATCAGGCTCAGCATGAAAGCCTGCAGGTTGTTTAATTCTAAGAGTACATATAAAGTGTGTGCTTGTTTTTTTATATATATATATATATATATATATATATATATATATATATATATATATATATATATATATATAATTTAAAAAAAATATATATATATATATATTTATATATAAAACAGGAGGTCAATAGTTTTTCTTTTCTTTTTTTTAAGGAGACATTTTAAACAAAACTGTCATTAAAAATGGTTCCAAGTGCAATAAAATAATTTGTTAAACAAAAAGCTTTTGTTGTCATTTCTTTAAGGGTCAGTGTAACTTATAATATATATGAAATACGGTGATACTGCGATAACAGTGATATTTCACGTTATTTTCTGAGATGATTATCATACCGTGAAAATCTCATACCTTTGCAACCCTAGTTCTTATGTAACTTTGCTGTATGTGCATACAGCTACATCAAAAAAGTGCATCTAACTTGGTCGTTTTTATATATACACAGAACTGTGTCAACATTAATAAGAAAACTATACTATACTACTAAAATTAAATTTTCCTGCAAATATATTAGTTGTTCAGCATTAGCATTTTATTAATACATGTATTTTAACCCCTCTTCATGTAATGGCCTAATATGGTGTGAATATTGACAGATTTCTCTTTGTATATTTGCTCTTCTCTTTCAGATCTGCATGCATGGTGATCTCCGGCTCTGTGGGTGGTCCTCAGTCACCATGAAAGAATAGGAACTAAGCTCTCCAAGGGAAATGGCTTGTTTTGTAATATCCCTTCTACCTGGCATATGACTCCAGCTGCCTGTGAAGGGCCTGTCTGCTGTTTATGGCAACTATTACTGTGTTCGCACTCTTGAGGATTTAAGATTTTCCAGGACAGCACTTGTTTTTGTTTTGTTTTTTTCCCTGTTTTTTCTTTTTTTTTTTTCTTTTTTAACCCCCCCGCTGTCAAGTCAAAGCAGCAACGCTTTGCAATAGACTGGGGACGCAGTGAAAAGATGGCGAACAACTCATACAGTGGGGTGAAGAACTCCATGGTGGAGGCCAACCACGATGGAGAGTTTGGTGTCACACTCAAAGAACTGCGTGCATTAATGGAAGTGAGAGGCACTGAGGCAATAACCAAAATTGGGGAACATTATGGGGATATTCAAGGACTCTGCAACCGGTTAAAAACCTCACCAATAGATGGTATAGTAACAGTTTTACTAAACATGATTATAGTTTGATTGGATCGTTTACAGGATGGTTTTCACAACCGCGTTAGTAGTGTTTTTGGAATGATAATGTGGTGCATACATAGTTTAGGAGGTTTGTCATCCACATTATGGATGCCTTGACATGACTTCCTTGGAAGCACTCACAAACCAGACAGGTGGCCAGGCTGGCTGGCTCTGACTTGGGCCAATCCTGCTCTATTTCAAGGCCTGTGGATATGTCCCACACACCCTCCTTCTCTCCCTTTTCACCTCTCTAAATGTGTGTGTGTATGTATGTGCATGCTTTGTGTGTAGGTTTCAGACAGACCAGCTGTTTGCTTGGGCGCAGTACCAGTCTGCAGGCAGGTCAATGTCCCACATGTGGGGGACAAAACAGGAGTCTGTAAGGCTGGGTAGTAATGTTAGTAAAGGAGTGAATTCATCTTTTGTGAATGTCTTCTTTGATACTAAATTCTTAACGTAACAATTACAATAATTTGGGAAAGAATTCCAATTAGGCTACAGTAAAACCACATTGGGTTGCTTTTGACAGCTTTTAATTTTTTGCTTTTCTGCGACTCCTGTGTCTCCGTTTCCCTTTATAGACAGTCTGCCTAATCACCAGTATGACCTTGACTGAACTCTTTATTTGTGGGGATTTTCAGTTTGATCCCAGATTAAAAATGGCACCACATATTCACTGTAACAGTCCTTTGTATGCAGTCTCTCAGAGCAAGGTAAAATTCTCCTGAGCTTCAGCAGACCGAAAGGAGAGTGGTAAATACAAGGCTTTACAGCACAGCAAAGCAACTCTCTTTCTAGCAAGAGTCATTAACTCAGTATTTAATCCTTAACCTTTCCCCTTTCTTTTTTGACAATATGGTGTGTACCATTTGCATGCTGTGCAGTCACTCTTACTCCCTTTAGTTTTACTAAAACCAATATGCCATTGTCTAAACTGTAAGGAAAAATTGCTGAAGACGAATTTAGCTGCTGAGAGCGTGAGTTGTCTAAACATGCATGTGGCTGTGTCATGTTGGCAGAGTTCTGTCATATTTGCAGCCTGAGTGACATTGGTTGTTGTGTAAATTGTCCTCTCCCTCCACTCATCTGACCTAGTATATGCTGTATAAAAAGAGAGTGAATGTGATTAGGCAAGGGCCCTTAGCATTTTTCCTTATAAATCACACTGTGTTGATTCCTACTGAAATATGTGAAAAGATGAGTTAGCTAAATAATATGAAAATATTTAGAATATCAAGCCTTCATTTCAACTTTTTCCTTTTCTGTTTTGCCTCCATTGGTGTTCAGCATATCAACAGGCTTGTTTGTAAAATGCTGTAAATCAGTTTATCAAAAATAATGAGAATGAAAACAAGTTATTTGTAGATTTCAAAGCCAACAGTAGCTTTAACCTAGTTTGTTGAAATTGGACTTTCTCCTCATGCCGTTATTTCTAACTAGATGACACTGATAAGCTTGACTAGATCCACATTTAGTTCCACTTGGTGTATAGCCATTGACTTCTGATACTTAAAATTTCAGTCAGCACATTTGTCATTGGCTTGGGAAATTGAGCCATCATTTAAGTTTGCAGGAGCCTGACAATTGAAAAGGGATTTCTGATTAGTTGGGTTAGTCATTATTTGAACCTCTTAAGCCAATCCTTTTCTAATCCTCTACTTCCAAGCTCTTTTCATCCAAAGTTTGAGTAAATTTCCCTTTTAGGAATGTGCAGTAATGTCTTGCTCTGCTTTAACTGGTTTGCATAATCTAAGACTGTAAAGCACATTTCATTTGCATGAGGCTAAATGTAATTTAGCGTGTCAGTACTACTGCTGTTTTTCGTGTCTGTGCATAAGTCTTAATAGACCACCAGAGAGCTCCCTATTCAGTTAGATTTCAATTCACTGATTCAGATTGATTTTGGTAATTAACATGCCAGTGCTGAGTTTAAAAAGATGTAATTATGCTCACTGCTTTCTCAGTTGTGACAGTGAGTACTGCCAAAAGCTTACTCAGTGTATGACAAATTGTTTTTGACAAATGTTAACCCTTAACCCATTTGTCACTGTTCTGTAGTGTACTAAAATAAGAGGTGAAAGCATTTAAGTTAGAAAGGAGTGGGATCTTTTTTAGAGAGCAATAGTTTTATTGTGTCCTAAAACTTTTTCTTTTTCTTTTTTTAAATTATTATTATTATTATTTTTTTTACATAATAAGTAGAGGGAAGGTACCAATACATGTCTGATGCCCTGGTTTCACTTGTACATTACTTCCTCTGTTTGAGGTTTGCCTCTTGGTTTCTTTTATTTCCTCCCCCGGCAGCGTATTCAGATAACACAATCAACAATACCATTTCAAGGGAAGCGCTGTCTTTTATATGCTTTAAAATAAACAGTAGTATATTCTCTCTGGCATTGGTGGGCACTTTGTCAAGCTTGAAAAAATAACTTGGTGATATCACTTTGTTCCTTAGAGGTGACACATTTTTAAATGGAATTTATATACTCGGGGCATGGTATTTACCAGGCTAGGAAGTGTTGAACTGCAGTAATGGATGTAGGTGATATCATGCCACACCATCAGTATTTAACAGTTGCTAAAACCACAGTGTTTTTTTTTTTTCTCTTTCCACACCAAGTATATTTTCTATGCGTACTGAGACTTGCCAAACATTGGCCATATCCTCACAGTTATCCCTTGTTTATTGCTATTTTAGCATTGTCTGATACTTGGGTCCCAGGGTGTGGATCCAGTTGATCTAATTTATAAAAACTGACAGTTTATCTGTTATTTCAAGCAGGAAACTCCCTTATTCAGTGTCAAGGTGCAGACTGTTAAATCATAGGTTTTCTCTTTGTAATTCAGGAAGCCTTTATACTTGTCTTCATATCTAAATTTAAAGTGATATGCTTAAGTGTTTTACCTCGGAGTGGTTATAACAACTCCCAGGCTTGGTTTTGTTCAGTTCAGAGAGAAATTGGGAGATATGCTGATAGAATTGTAGTAATTTCTGGCTTGAAAACTGACTTATGAGCCCAGTTGTTTTCCTGTTTTACTTTAGTTACTAAAGGTGGGGACAGGAGTTCTGGTTTATTGTGATCAGTCTGTAAAACAATGGAAATATTTACCGTCTAGTTGGACACTGTACCTTTCTGTTATCTGTAGTAATCTGAGTGGTGTATTGATAGTACTTTCATCAAAGTATAATACCATAGATTTAATCTATTTTATGCTTAAATTTCATAATAATATCCCTAAAACCTTAATTTTTTAAAGTGTCGTTGCTCAGTTCATTAAACACTGTTAGTCCAGATGTTAGATGTTAGTGCTTAAAACCTTAACTTGTGAATGGAACAGGAAGCTTTTGGAAGAAATTGTTAAAATGATGGCTAATGGAAGCTGGTACAAACAACCTTATTTTAGTGTTTTCTAAGGGAAAAAAAAGGTATAAAATTGCAGGAAGAAGAAATTGGTTGTTGCTTGTTGAAGAGCCTGATATGCAATGTAGAGCATTTAAGTGGACTTGAGATTCACACAAAAGAGTCTCTTTTCATGCTGCAATTTTAGAGTATGCCTGGAATGGGTGTCACTTTGGCTTGTGCATGCATGTGTCATAGTGAACAGTGGTCCTGGAGACACCTACTGTTGCAAGTGCCATAAAGATGGTATGTTGACAGATGTTTATGTTTGGGTCTGTCTGTTGACAGATTGTCAGTGTAACGGTACCAAAAATGCAAGAGACAGTCATGAAACTGAGGTTAAAATGAAGGTAGAGGTTGAAGATTGGTGAGGTTTGATCTGTGAGCATTCAATAACGAATGCTGGAAATAGGGGAAGCAGTGGGCCACCACTGGTGTCAGTACTTAATATTTTTAAAGTCTTAATGGTGCAAGAACCCATTAGCGTCATGGCTGATGTGATCCCATCGCAACATGGAATCTTAATTTGTTCTGTTTGAAGTAAATATGTTGATTAAAACAAAGTAATTGGAATAAAACAAGGTTTAGTTTTTGTTTTATAGCTGAAATGTACTACTTTTCTTTACTCAGTACAAGCTGTTTAGTGTAGCCCAGTAGCTGAAAGGAAGCCTTTGGGTCAACAAGCTCTATCTGCAGGAAGTAAAACTCACAAGGTTTCCGTAAATGAATCTGGAGATGTGGTCCAGATTCTTTATCTCCAGATCGCTCTGGTTCTCTCACCCACTCAGCTGACAGCGTGCGATAGCTGGCTGTCAGCCCTGCCCGTTTGTTGTTCTCCTTACAGTTCCTGAGGCACACAAGCCCGCTGCTGCCTGGGGCTCTTGCACCCGCAGACATCCCATGGTGGAGGTAGACTGGCAGGGATGAATGACTGCTCTTGCAAGACAGGCTTAACATTCAGAAACAACCCCTATTCAGGGTCTGACCCTTGGTCATTTATGATTTTTTTTTTAAAGTTATGTTAAATATTTGAGATTGCTGTACTGACCAGAACGATCTTGATTACTCTCCATGTGTCATTTGCTACCCGCCTGCCACCGTCATCTAATCCCTACTAGGATCTTCTCGTAGTAGGTAGAATTATAAAGGGTTGTCCACACAGGAAGACACTAACAGTAATGCAGCAACTTTGAGGAGGGTGATTGACACAGCTACCAGTGGGAATGCAGAAAACTCTTAATTGTATTAACCATCTTGCCATATCAGTTGAAGGTTACCTACCATCCAGAGCCAGGAATGTCAACCACCAACTAATCATGATGAATCACTTTAAATGTAGATGGGGCTTAACTTAAGCAGAGGTGATGGAAATCCCATAATCCAGTTATCCTAATTGGACTCAGATGGGCTTCATAATATATTAACGTAAATAGGTTGATGGTTAATCTTTCAGCAGCATAAACAAGCTTTGTCACATTTTATTACATTTTTGGTGTCTTGCTGCATGTCACAAACCTCACACTGGACATTCATCCAGAATACTCACAGTTCATTAGGTTTAATGCAACTGATTAACAAATGAAGCTACAAAAGTTCTTATAGGAAACAAGCACAATTTAAAATGTTGTTTTGGATTTGTATATTATCTATAACACACTTCATTTGTGTTGTCAGTGCAGCAACACTTCCATATGGTCCAATTCTATAGTCATTCAGGACAGTGTGCACGATTCCTCTTTTTTTTGCTTTTTTTGTACAGATACTCTAGACTATTATGTGTGTAGAAATTCACATTTGGATTTAAGATTTCTCCGGCATTGTTGAGTTAATGGTGCCTCCAGAATTGTCCCCCCCCCGTCCCCCCCAAAATCTCATTTAATTGTGACAGACCCGGAGTAAAGGTTTACCTTGACCTCTCTCTAGTGGCTAAGATGACAGTACTCAGATGGGTTAGCTTGGGACAAGCATCCAAATTAAATGGTTAATGATTAGCTGCTTGACATGAGACCCGCACAGAGAGCTGAAATGATGTGAGAGGCCAAGGCCAACCTATTATCTGTTTGTGAATCCAATGGAGAGATGACACCTTGATCGGCTTCTGTCACTTGTATTTATTGCTATAATACAAAGGGAAAATGTGGTGTAAAATTGAGTGGGGTATTAGCTGTCAGCATGTTTTAATTAGAGGCATTGAGAATTAAAGGAGATGGTGAGAGACAGCCAGGGAGCAGCAATAGGCAGCTTTGCTGGATAAACCCAATGACTTTTTTTTATTTTTTTTTAAAAATGTGTTGTGCTGGTGAGTCATTCTTTTCACTTCCTTTAGAAAAGTATGTTTGTGTTAGGTTGTAATGCCAATTAACCGTGTAACTAGTAATACAGGATTCTTTTCTTCTAAGTTTTTATTGACGTGCTTGGAGTGAGCATGGAGTAAGGATGAGAAAGATAAAATAGCAAAGCCATGTTTTAATTAAGTCAGATCTAAAATCCATGAGTTTATTGGATAGAGCAGTCCACTGAAGTAATAACTACTTTATTTATTCAAGTAATTCATTCAGGAGTCAAGTTTAGTCCAACCACAGTCCTACTAATTATTTGTCACAATTATTCATTGATTTTCAGTTTTTATTGCATTTTCTAGTAAACCTAACACTGCTTTCACATTCATGTTGTGCTACATTCCTGCATAGGTTTTGTCAGTTTGCTGTATGTTTTGCATTGTGGCACAGACACAAGTCTACAGCACTCTTTGTAAATGGTTTATTCTTGGTTAACATCACTAAATCTGAACTATTTCCGGACAGCAAATGACAAGCCAGTTCTAGGAACAAGTTCTTTCCCTTCTGCTGTGCCAGATATTTGAATTTTGTTGTGTATCTGCCTTTTAACATAGTGTTAGTCATCCAGACGAGTCAAGGAAACTTCATTCGGCACGGTGCAGGGAACAGCTGTGATTGCAAGCTCGTGGTCAGGTGCTGATTTATGGAAAGCTTGATTTGCTTTGTGTTCTACTGATGGGGCATGCTTTTCGCTCAATCATGTTAATTGTGGGATGCTAAAATTGTGATTGAGATTAATTGAGCAGCCCCATTATATGGTAAAGGTTTTTCTTTTGTTTGTTTGTGTTTTGTTTTGCGTTTTAATCAAGGTTTTTCCTGCATAGAGTAAATTCTTAATCTTACACACATTTTGGCTATTAAATAGCCATAAATGACATGAAAGATTTTTGTCAAAGTAACAGACTTATTGCTTTTATTGTACAGTTGTCCATATAATAGAAAGTCTCACCAGAATTGGTGTTTTCTGGCACATGGTCATTGTTAATTATTCATTACTAATTATTTGTTGTTACATGAAGTAATTACAGTGTCATCTACATTAAAATGAGAGCATTTTCCACTATCTGTGGATTGAACTGTCTGTACTTACAGTATGAGATGGAGAATTGTCTGACAAACAGAAGAACAATGTTTCTTATTGTCTGTGCTGTTGTGACTGTGCTCAGTTTCCAAGGTGGTGTCATGGTTTTTATTATACCTCTAGTCTGCATGTGTCTGTCTGTTATTCCATCTTTCTCTCCATGCACTGACCCTGCTGATCCTTTTCCCTATTCAGACCCTGCTGATCCTTTTCCCTATTCAGACCCTGCTGATCCTTTTCCCTATTCAGACCCTGATATTGCCAGCAATACAACTGAACCAGTAGATATGTCATTAGG